>BPTQ01000006.1:213985276-213996456 GCA_019973895.1 Chrysanthemum seticuspe
CAGAGGAAAATGATCTTTCCGGGTGGCATCATTCAACTTTCTGTAGTCAATACATACACGCCACCCAGTAACCGTTCTTTGCGGCACCAACTCACCCTTCTCATTTTTTACAACCGTCATCCCTCCCTTTTTTGGAACCACTTGGACCGGGCTGACCCATGGGCTATCTGATATGGGGTAGATGAGACCTGCATCCAGAAGCTTGATGACCTCTTTTTTCACTACCTCTTTGATGTTAGGGTTAACCCGCCTTTGCGGTTGGACGGTTGGTTTGTAATCATCCTCCATGAGGATTTTGTGAGTACAGAATGTAGAGTCGATTCCCTTAATGTCGGCAACACTCCATGCAATCACCCCTTTGTACTCTTTTAAAACTTCTAAGAGCTTCTCTTTCTGAATAGTGGTTAGCGAAGAGCTTATGATGACAGGGAGTTGGTCCTCCCCTTGAAGGAAGGCGTATTCCAAGTGACTCGGGAGATCTTTCAGTTCTAAGGTAGGAGGCTCTTTGATCGATGGTTTTAGCTTGTTTCCCAGCCTCTGAAGCTCAATAGGTTCAATTTCATCCTGACGAGGATAAAAGGACACAGCTCCAACCATCTCAATTTCTTGGTCGTCGTATATTACGTTGTTATCATTATTCATGAATTCGTTTAATAGATACTCGTCAATGCAGCCATCTATGTCGTCAACAAATTCATCAACTTCTTCAACTAAATATACGGGGCGACCGCAGGAAGAAGAATGTCTCATAGAATCCTTAATGTCGAAGGTCAAGCTCTCGGATCCTACTCGTAAAGTGAGTTTACCATCATGAACATCAATGATGGCACGAGCTGTAGCCAAGAAGGGTCTTCCAAGGATTATTGGGACGGAATTATCTTCCTCCATCTCTAAAATTACAAAATCGATTAGAAAATTGAATTCCCCCACCCTTACAAGAACGTTCTCACAAACTCCAATGGGATATTTGATTGATCGATCAGCTAATTGGATACTCATCCTAGTTGGTTTAAGCCCTGAATATCCGAGTTTAAGAAACAGGGAGTGAGGCATCAGGTTAATGCTTGCCCCAAGATCTGCCAAGGCGTTTTTCATAGAAAGCGCCCCTATAGAGCAAGGAATGGTAAAACTGCCCGGATCTTCCTTCTTCTTGGGCATGCTCTTTTGGATGATAGCTGAACATTCTTCTCCTAATGATATCAATCCTTCAAGCTTTTTCCGATTAGATATCAACCTCTTGAAGTATCTACTATGTTTAGGGATGTGATAGAATACATCAAGGAGTGGTATGTTGACGGATGTTTGTTTCAAATAAGACAATATTCTTTCATTGTCTTCTTCAGCCTTTTGATTCTTTAGACGAGAGGGATAGGGAATCCGTGCGAGAGTTAGTCGCTGGGCTGGTGCTGGTGTTTGTGGGGGAGGATCGTGAGGAGTTGGAAGAGGTGCGGGAATCGCCTCATTTCCTAACTCGGGTTCCCTTGTGATGGGGTTCCGGTTAGGATGTGGGGGATCCTTGGTAGTAGTTCCTAATCGAGTAGTGATTGCGCAAGTTGGATCGTGAAGGGCTGGGCCGGGTCCACTCATTCTTTCGTGGAGATTGGTGAACTGACTTTCTAATTCAGCTTGCTGCTCTCGGATAAACCCCTCAAGACCTTTCAAGAGTGCAGCCCCTTCCATGGTGAACTGCCCGAGTTTTTCTTCAAAAGGATCACGGATGGTGTACTCAGGTCCATCCTTTCCTTCCGTTCTCCATTTCAGATTGCCCCAAGGATCACATTCATCGGTTTGATAAAATGTGAGGAGTGAAGGGTCATCATAAATATCATGACTAGAGAGGAGGACGCTTTCTCGGTGTGTGTCATCGCACTCATCACTCTCGTGCGGTCCTCCACATATGTCGCATATGAGATATGGGTTAGTCAGCCTTTTTGGTTCTGGTGATTTTATGAGGTAAGCTAGTTTCTTCTGTGCTTTCTCAATTCGATAATCGAAGGATAACTCTTCACTTGAGAAAGTAGAAATGCTTGACGCGTTTTATTGCTCATTCCAATGGCTGTCTTGATATTGGATGTATTCCTCTATTCGGTTCCACCCTTCTTCTGCGGTGAGGTTCGCGATTCTTCGGCCAGTCGAGACATCAATCCCTTTTTGATCCTTTCGAGAGACATTGTCATAAAAGATTTGAACAAGCAACCAAAGTTTGATACCGTGGTGTGGAGCTTGTTGAATAAGATCTTTGTAACGACTCCAGGAGTTGGTGATAGATTCTCCATCGGGTTGATGAAAGTGCAGAATTTTGCACCTAACTGCTGCAGTTCTTCCAGGAGGAAAGAACTTTGTGGTGAACTTGGTTGTCAGTTGTTCCCATGTGAAAATGGACCTTGGAGGGAGCTTATCGAGCCACTCCTTGGCTCGCCCTTGAAGAGAAAATGGGAAAAACCGGAGTCTAGATGTCTCCTCAGATGCTCCGTCGGTATAGATAGCATCAACAATTTTTAGAAACTGTTTGATGTGATGAATTGGTATTTCGCTGTGGGATCCATGGAATTGACATGCCTTTTGGATTAGCCAAATGTCAGATGCATGCAATACCTCATTGATCTGTTCCGAAGGATAGACAATGGCACTGGTGAATCCAGATGCAGAAGGGTAGGAGTATTCCCCGAGGGTTTTCGCTTTAGGAGGATTTATGGGTCCATTGGCTGGAGTGGCAAGAACTTCCTCGCCATTTTGACTCAGATTGTCAATGAGGATGGTTTCAGGAGATTGTGGGGAATGAGGGGATTCTTCATCAGATGTAACTTCATCAAAATTGATGGAAGTGCCTTGAAGTTCTGAATCATGGAGAGCTTTTCTTCGCCTATTGAGCTCTCTTTCGGGTTCTGCAAATGGTTCAAGAAGAGTTTTGGTGGAACTGCGGGTTCTAAGTTGCTTAAGGGGGTTTGTATGGGGACGTGGTTGTTGGTTATCACCTTCCATGATGAAAAGTGATAAGATTACGAACAAAAGGTCACGAAGAAGGGGGATAGACTAAGAGAAAGCTAAAAATGAGAAAAAATTTACTTGATAGGAATCAAGCAAAGAACCTAAACGAGGTGGACTACTAACTAGCTATTCTATTCCCCGGCAGCGGCGCCAAAAACTTGATAACGCTACACGCGTCGTTCGGGGTCAAGGAACTTCCTTTTCTTCAAGCAAGTTTTATAACACCCTAGGCAGTGAACCTAATCGTTGTAGTGTAGTAATTAGGGTAAGCCACGGGTATTGATATCGTTCTCTAGGGGAATAGGAATGCTAGTAAGGAGTTACTACGCCAAGGTTAAGGTTGAGGAAGATTATTTTTTTTATTTTTATATTTTATGAAATGGAAAGGTACGAATCTCGGGTATTGGATTTGGGGGGTTGGTATTTCTACCGATTCTACTATTATCTAATTATCTAAACTAAGGTTGTGGGAGTCTATGTCTAATTAATGTGTGCTCGTATGATAGTTTAATGATGTGTTTACTTAGGTTGTATTACTCCTTAATTATCTCCTATTGATGGTTGAATTGTCACGTCCTTATTCTTAGTAGCGTTGTGTGTCTAAAGTTGTAGGGTATGCGTTTCTCCCCAACTCTTTGAACTTACCAAAGGGTCTCGTCTACAAACCCACTAGGGATGATAAAATCCTACTCTAAGGCGCTCTTTGGATGGTTTAGCCTACAACTACTCAGGTAATTATATTCTAAGGTTCACAAAGATGAATCAAGCATTAAGTACACAACGAATGACCTATCGCATTACTAGATCATTAATCAACTAAGATAAGAAACAACCAATCAATATTCAATAATTAAGTTTCATACTTCCTAAGCAAACACACAAATAAATTAGCCGGACATGGAGAACATGCAAGCATACACACAAATAATCAAAGACATAATTGAATTAATGAAGTAAAGACTTATCTTGATGTAAGATAGGGTTTAAAACCCTAAAATACTGTACAAGACACCTTAGGTTCGGTTTTAGGTTTTCACTCCAAAAGACTCTCTTAAAAACTGAAAAATTCGGATTATATATATAAGATTACATATGCGACGGCGTCACTTTATGTTTCGTGACGCCGTCGTGTCGCCGTCATTAGGGTTTCGTCTTGGCCACGTTAACCTTGCGACGGCGTCACCTTATGTCCGTGACGCCGTCCTCTTCAGCTTCTGACGTCGTCTGGATTGCATCTAGGCCGTCTGAGTAGCGACGGCCTACTCTTTTACAACTGGACGTCGTCACTTGAAAATACGAGTTTTGGGTTCTGAACCGTCACAACAATTTTCGGACGGCGTCGCCATTAGCACCTGACGCCGTCGCCTTCTAATTTCAGCAACTGTGAGTGTCTCGATTTTGACTTTGGCCATTTTCTTCATATATTCGCGCCTTTTCGTCCAAATAAGTGCCATTCCAGCATTTTGCCTTCAAGAGACCTAAAAAGTGAAAAGGAACGATATTAAGCAATAACGGATACAAAAGTGATCAAATAAGGACTAAAACGACCCCTCAAAATGGTACCTTTTAAAACCTTATCAGGTTGTGAATCAGTTAATGTAACACACCCAACTGGTTTGTCTAGCTTTTCTGGATGCCAACAGGATGAACTTTCGTGCCTAGCCACTGATAATCAACATGCACACCTATAAATTAGTAGTGAACTTCATTTGTGATTCACTTCTATTTATTCTTTTTCTATTGATTATGCATCTTAATGATCTTTCTACTACTGTTTGGCTTATGATACTGTTCATTTGTGGTTGTTTGGCTTTAGAGGATATAAGAAACTAATTACTAAATGATGGCTATCTTTTCTATTTAACTTACAGAACTGAATGATGGCTATGTTTTCTATTAGACTTTTGATCACAACTTATACTTTTGACCTCTGGATATATAGACTTTTTAACTTTGCTATATATGTGATTTATTACAGCGCAGGGTAAGCATTTCTTGCTAAAATTTCTTCTGATCATAATATGTTGGTCTTAAAGTTTATAAATTTTGTTGAATGTATTCCAATGGAAGTATGGGTAACAAAAGATGGAATGTATATAGCCATTGTGTAGGATCGTTATTTTATGTGTTTGATGATTCGGGTGGTCTTGGGAGATCAAAATACATGTTTGCCATTAGAGAGAGAAAGTTAGAGAGTTGGGTGTTTTCTTGGTAGAGAGTTACTTCACAAAATGTAGAATATTAGATTGAAAAGCACCACCCCTTCCAAGGATGGAAGGGGTATTTATACTTACAGACTACACGACCTCCTATCGGCCTGTGGATCAGGGATACAGTGGGTAAAGACCCGTCCTTCCTCCACGGTGTTGCACTAAACTATATTACGCTACTGACTAACTAATTAACTACATAATAACGTAAATAACGACAAGTCTACGAGCTAACTTATGCTAGATAATATTTGGGGTGACCGACTCTTCACTATGGAATTTTCTAATTCCTAACAATCTCCCCCTAAGGGAGGTCACCCAATGTTTTACATTTCGAATCCTAGCAATCTATTCTTGACTTTGTTCTTGAGCTCGTAGACTTCAATTCTTCAATTCTGCAATCTTTGTGCTTTTGTAGTGCAACTTTAAAGTCCGAGTGCTTTGTAATTTCAGTGGAGGTCTTTGAACAGATCCACATCTTTGATGATCTTCGAGCTTTCTTTGAGATCATCAGCCACAGCAAATCTCTGGATCACCCTTTATTGTGTTGCCATCATGTGAAGTTGTGACTTTTGGACCGACATGCTCACACTTTTGAATCATGACATCTTTCCATCAGAGTAGCGGAAGCCTTACTGGTTCATGATATTTGTAGCAGCGTAGCAGAAGCATAGTATAGAAATATCAAAGCCAGGTTATGTAGATATGCACCAGTCATGATTTCTTCAATTAAGTGTGGTTGATGTGAGCATGCGGCTTTGGATTGACGCCTCAATTCTGATCAGCTGCAACCGTCCAAATGTACCTGCAAACAACAGTTAGCAATAAAACATACGAAAGTGTCTTTGACCACTTTCGTTGAATTGAGGTACACGGCCCACGGTTCCCCATTGATCAGTACAAGTACTGCCTGTGATCAGGTAGGATTCCTAAGAATCTCCTTGACAGGGTTTCGCAGCTGTTCTAGCTGTTCTCAAACCGGAACGTCTCAAAGAAGACAACACGGAGTGAGTGAACCAGCGAATTGAGATTCACTGATTGATGAAAAATGATTTGAAAAACAATCGCGTATTGCTTGAAGAAAGAGTTTTGCAATACGACGAAGGTTTCATGAGAAAGATCAATTTTCAATCAAAATACTTTTTGTATTAGAGAATGAGTACACATTCGACGTGCTAGCGAAAAGAAGAGATTCACACATTGAACGGTTTTTCTAAAAGTATTTTTCAATCATATATACTTTTTGAATTTGAAATGAATACACATTCGACGTGCTAGAGAAAAGAAGGTTTGCACATCGAACAGTTTTTCCAAAAGTATTCGTCAATTCCATTCCTGGACCAAGGATGATTCAAGAATGAATCTCCCCATCGTTTCTATCCAGTTGTCACAAGCTTGATCTTTTGCAAGATTTCACATGTCACCCACCAAGAGCTTGTTAGATGTTGGCTCTAGAAGGATTTCCATCTTCATTGTGAATACTTTTACATATCACTCGGATGTTCTGGCAATACCACAAGGATAATGCGTAGGACTCTTAATATAAACTTACTTTCCACATTGTGTGAAAAAGCAAGTCTTCAAGAATTTAGTGTCCTAACGAGATATTGTGGATGATCTCTTGGCTCTAGACTCAATAGTGCACATTTGGTTCCTGTGCCGGAGACTAGGGAGAGGGTCTCCTACTTCAATATCAACCATCTCTAAGAGAAAGTCGATAGATTATGTCGGTTCCCCGTGAGAATGAAACAAGCCCTTTTAAGAGGAACTTGAGTGGCTTGGGAATTGTAGTGCAGTGCGTCACTGGGTCCATGACGTCTTGTCTTCAATACCAGTGTTACCTTAGTAACCACTTAGTAGCATATGTATTGAACCCGGTTACTGCCCTAAGGTTGAATTGATGGAGGGCTATTTCTTTTCACCCTTTTTCACATTCAGTTCTTTTTCATTCTTCAACCCCTTCAGTGCTTACCGAGACTTCATTACTAGAACCTTGTTGGGTTTATTCCAGTACTAGCTCTGTCTCAGTCCGCACTCTTCCCATATCTCACTTTTCTCCTTTTTTCAATATACCTAAGGACTCTACACTATCTAGTGGATTGTCCCTGGGTAGATCCCTCCGGTTCTGGCGGATCGTGGGAACAAATACCTAACCTAACCATCCTTATAACACCATGCATAAAGTAAATTGGTCGGTCTTTTGGTATTGTTCTTTCCTTCATGAAACCAATTGAAAAATCATTTGGAAAACCAATCAAGGTACATGTGATACGAGATCAAAGCATTTTGTACCTTAATAGTTTTGATCATTTAGAAAACCTCCCCCTCAACATGTGCGTATGATTTAGAAATTGTTTAGCACAAGGAGGCAAGAGGACTTTGAAATATTTTCTTTGATCACAATTTTCATACGAAAAAGCCATTTGATTTTCATGGTAAAATTCTCCCCCTCAATATGTGCATAGGATATTTGAAATCATTTTTATCACATAGAGGCAAGAGTTCTTTTAAAGCACATCCACGATTACAAAAGCCATTTAAGAAACCATTTGAAAACTCAATCAAGGTACATTATGTTAAAACATAAAAGCTTTTGTACCTCGATAGTTTATTTTCTTTTAAAATGCTCCCCCTCAATATATGCTTCGAGATTCGAAAGCGTTTAGCACATACGATAGAGCAGCCTGCACAATTGAATCAAAACGATCACCTTTTATCAAATTTCATTATTAAATCACAAATTCTCCCCCGATCAAAAATATCAAACCCTTTGAGATTTTGGATCCCAAGTGATTTAATTAGGTTTAGAAAACATGGGAGAAAATGTGGCCTTGTTTAAATACTCATCTAGTTTTTTGGATAAATCCTCCTCCTCAACATGTGCATTATGTGTATTGAAATCGTTTGGCACATGGAGGCAGGAGTGCCTTTAAAGGACTAAAACCAATTCCATTTAAAACAGATTTGAGATTTAAATCACGATCTCTACCCCGATCAGAAATATCAAACCATTTGAGATTTGTGATCCCAACTGATTTATATCATTTAGAAAAATTTGGGGAAAGATGTGGCAAGATTCAATTTTGAAAGATGACAGATACGGACCATTTTAAGACATTAAAGATTGTTAGTGTCAGGTATGATAGTTTTTAAGAGATCTTTTAAGTAAAACAAAACAATTTCACAATCAAACAAGAACAGAAAAAATTTCATTTTGAAAGACCTTGATTCTGAAGAAAAAATCATACCATGACATAACATTAAATCTTTAGATCACCACTTTTTGTTGTACAAAACGGACTTTTTGAAGATATATTGTATGAAAATATTTTAAATTAAATCACTCTCCCCCTCAATCGATGACCGAAGTCGATAATTGAGTGACTTAAGTTTTGATAAAATAAAGTCCGGTGATTTTCAAAATTTAGTCCAATATATTTTCAAAACAATATATTCCATTTTTCAAAACAATTTATTCAAATTTATTTAAAATTGTTTAAAAATGGTATCCTGCACAAAGATACATTAGGTAGTTGAGAAGCTTCCGTTGTTGCTGTAGGGCTCGGAAGAAAACCGTCTGCCGATGCAGTGAGACTTCTTCTTACGTTGCATTTTGAATGCCAACTGAGGTCAAATTAAGCTCCGTTTCTTCAATCACTTAGAAGAAAACCATCTGCAGATGCAGTGAGACCTCTTACGTTGCATTTATGCCAACTCTCCATTGAAGTCCAATTAAGCTCCGTTTCTTCATTTGTCAACCCAAGAAATAGTTACCCTTTCCTTTCGGCATCCAAACATCTTCAATTGTGGGATCCGGATCAGGAACATTCTTATAACCAATATACCTGCATACGTTAGTGAACACACACAGATATATGGTGGTCGACATCACCCAAACAGCAATCGACTAATAAAAGTCAATGTAACATATCAATCAGATCATATAAATGTATGGGAATAATGTGTACATCAAACTCTAATCATCTAATCCTAGCAATCATATCCTAGGCACCTAGTCCTTCAACATAGGTTAACATCATTTTTAATTAAGCATATTAGGATAAATAAGAAAGCCCGTTAGATGATATAGATTTGAAAACATTATCCCCCTCAATCAATGACTCATTTTTCTGAAGAGTTTAAAAGCGCTGAAGTCATTGATTGAGTTTGCAAATTTAATAAAAACTCTGAAACTGATTTTTTTTAAAGCAACTCATTTACCACCATTTTGTAATACAACAAATATTTTTCTGAAGAATTTTAGACGGAAAAACATTTGTGTAGGAACAGCAGTCCTTCGACATACTTTCCTTGTTTTGTTTTTAGGATAAGTGCACGAAATATTTTGAAAATAGTTTAAGCGTAGCACTTTCCTTCTTTAAAAAACGGGTTGCTATCTGAAATAATAGCAAGCCATTATTTGAAGCCCGGGTTACAGTCTGAAATAACTGTAAGCCATAGTTTGAGACATGTTTTGAAAATAAATATTTACACCTCCTGCTCGAACTTCATCTATGGTCCCGTGCCATTATTGAATGACATTTCTAAGACCGCAGATGTTACCGATACCAGAAGACATGTCATGTGAAAACATATTTTTGGTATTTTTGAAATTTTCTGATTTTTATGGGTTTTTGAAGGTTTTATATTTTTCTATTTTCTTTTTGTTGGTTTTATATTTTTGTATTTTGTTTTGCTGGTTTTATATTTTTGTATTTGTTTTCTGATAAATATTTACAAAGATAGAATAGATGATATAGTTAAAGAAGATGATGATACGAGTACCGAGATAAGGATATCGAGCAGCCCCGTTGTAGAAGATAGAAGTCATCATCCCTAAAACTTTCACCACCAAAGCTTCCGAGGCTCTTGCATTGAAGAAAGAAATTGAACCATCTGAAAGTGAGACTCTGGCAGCTTCCCCCCAAACCAAAAATCCTTTGGATGAGCAGATTCGAAGCTCTATTTCAAGCTTTCCTTAGCCAGGTGCACAGAGATGCACACCATAATCATAAATCCCGCTGCTCCATTTAACACCGATAATCGAGATTCTCCATTCGGGGTTATATCATCCAATAGAACATCAGCAACGTTTCATCCCACACATAAATAACACTTCTCAAATTTCCTTTCAACTGACGTTTGAAGCGATCCATTCCAAAAGGTGTCAAGAGAACAATTCCCCCCAAGTAGTTGAATTGATGCGGTCAGTCTCTTTGTATAATGCTCAAGAACTCTCCCGAATACACATCATGAGGGTAATGAAGAACAACTCCCCAATGTTCACATCTTTCGTCCCTGATGAATGTGTATGAAGCTCAAGAACCCGAAGTACACCAATATTCAAGAACTCTCCCGAATACACATCATGCCCGGAAGGAAAATACCTCCCCAATGTTTGTGGTAAACAATGGCTTTCTTCCCTGATGATCGTG
Source organism: Chrysanthemum seticuspe (assembly GCA_019973895.1). Lineage (NCBI taxonomy): Eukaryota > Viridiplantae > Streptophyta > Magnoliopsida > Asterales > Asteraceae > Chrysanthemum > Chrysanthemum seticuspe. Next base: position 213,995,910 of record BPTQ01000006.1, read on the forward strand.
TATGAAGCTCAAGGATCCGAAGTACACACATTCCCCAAAGAGAGAACAACCGATAACATTGAAGAAGCAGGCCGAATCACTGATTATCTCTGCGGATGACAATCTCTGCGGATGTCAACTCCGGAATAAGTGATTATATCTCTGAATCACTGATTAAGCCCTCAAGTGAGACAGCTGAGCGCCCCCAATGTACACAATTCTCTCTCCCCTGATGATTGCGATAACATCGAGATCATCACACACCAGTGTACCTCTTTTATCTTCAGAAACTTTCATTTACATCACTTCCCCCATGACGTTGGAATAAGAACACTAAACGCTTTGATGAGTAAAACCTTGAGTTTCTCTGCGGTCATGAAATTTGTTTTCCCGGGATAACTTCAATCACTTAGAAGTATTAAGTCCATCAAGTTTACTCGCCATGAGTCAAACCTTGAGTTTCTCTGCGGTAATAACATTTGTCTTCCCGGGATATCTTCAATTACTTAGAAGTATTAAGTTCATCAAGTTTACTCGCGTTTAGATACGTGTCTCCTTCCCCCTTGCT
>BPTQ01000006.1:213996556-214120423 GCA_019973895.1 Chrysanthemum seticuspe
GATCACTCAGGGCTAAACTCACCAGATAAGGCTACATTTCCAGCTCAGCATATCCAATATAGCATTATCCCAATCACCATACTGCATAAAACTAAGCTGGCATCACCAATACCTTGAGTTCTCACCAACATAAAGAAATCATAAACTCTGAGGATATCCCAGAACCTTGACTACATTTCCATATCTGAGTATAAGAAACCATAACACTATAATGTAGTCTTGCATCCTCACATTAATAGCATTATATTCCCAATATCCAAACAGGCATCATCAAAGTTTAGGATCACATAGAGTTGGCAACCAAACATACAATCATCAAGTGAAGTAGTCCCATCTTTCATGACTCGCCAAAACTTGATAAAGATCAGCACTTCAACCTTTAACCCAAAACTCATAAACAGGAAACTATCCTTTTGCAATCTACTAACCTTAACTAAGAAACAAAGAAGCTCTTTCTTCCTCTACAGAGCATTTCCATGAATCTATTCAATCCTAAAATAGAAAAAGCTTTCAGAAACAAGGTACATAGCCATCTGTTAACTCAACCATGCATAATTCTTCTCAAAACCAACCAGCAGATTCTTCAAAACATTAAATCCACATACTTCACTTTCCACTAGGATTAACTAGAAGACCCTATTACTAACAGATCATGGAATTTGATATTCCATTCAGCAGCCACTTTCATTACTTGAACTGAATTCTTCACTGTCAGCCCCATAAGTTTTTGGGTTACTTGTAAACCATTTGACCCTGCTAGCTTATTATGTTATTGAACATGTAACCCATTATCAAGAAAACTTTAGCTGCATTGACATGTTTTTACATAAGCTGGTTAAAATTGCCCTCTCTTTGTTATGTAGACACAAGTGGGAAACATATACTCTTTTTGGGTGAAATAGTTCTGAACTTGCGACCTTGTTAGCAAGCTTAAAAAACTTTAGTAAGAACAATTGATACGCAATTACGCACATACGTCTCTCTCTATGGGTGTTCTAGCCGCCACCCTAAAATCCAATTTCCAGCCATAAACAACCTTTCAAATCGCCTCTCTACCTTTAAACATTTGTTTTTCTACTGTTTCTACGCTAGTAATACTTTTGTTTAATTGGTATGCAATCGATTTGATGGTTGTGTGTTCATATGGGTGGCGGCTGGAGTTTATTGTGTCCTAATACCCTTAATTTTCAATCGTTTTTTCATTTAATTCGTCCTTAGATCTTGTTTCTCATTTTATGATTTGATTCTATTCAGATTTATTGATGATTATCATGATTCTTGGTCGTTTTTATGGAATCGGTTGTTTTCTTAGGGTTTTGGAATCTGTTCTTAATTGATGGTGATGTACATATATGCGGCTGCTGCTTATCGAATGAAACCCTAACTTTAGGGTTTCGTTTTATTGTTCACTGGTATATGTATATTGGTACGTGATGGTTCTTCATCTATATGTTCTATATCTGATTCATGTATGTGGGTTACGAGAGAGGTGATTGTTCAAGGTATTAGGGTTTCTAAACCCTAGTTCGTGATGTTATGTCCTGGTTTGATCTTTGGTTATGGGGTCAAATTGTTTGCTAGTTAGGGTTTCGATTTACCCTAGGTGTGTTTGAATCATCGTTATCTGCTGTGTTGGGTACACGATGATGATATTATGTGGGTACGCTTGTATTGACCTGGTGTTTGGGTGACATTTATCAAGATTTTCATTCGTGAATATGTTGCTGTTTGTTCCATTACTGGTCTTGTGTTCTTATTGCTGGAATTTAGGGTTTGCGGAACTCTATAATCATCACATAATGGTACGCTTGCATGTTTGCTGTTGAATCATGTTTTTAGTGAGTGGTATCATGTTCCTAATATTATTAGGATTCTTCGTATTTGACTGGTTCCTTTGTACAACTGTTATTTTATGATGGCGAGGATCAAGTCAGATTTGGTTATGTTGGTACAAGTCTCGTGGATGCTCGAATTGGTAAATGGTCTTCTTGATATTAGTTCTTGCCGGTTTTTGGTTGTTATCTGGACTTGTGGTTTGTTGGTGAAGTGTTTCAATGTGCTGCTATAAACAAGTCATTTGACGCAATTTTTGGGCATATGGATTATGATTTCATCATGAAAGTTTGTCTTCTAGTTGGTCCATTCACAAAGAAGATAATTTAGGTGATTCGATTGCTAAGTTTAAGGTCTTATAGGAGTTTGATACTTGGCATATTCATGTTCCTTTTCTGACCTATGGTGTGGTGGTTATTATTCTTAACATGTGGGTCGAGATAAGGATGTTGTTTCTGTAAGTTAGGGTCCGGTAACCATATATTTCGTCTAAGGCTGATCATTATACATCGGGTTACATTCTTAGCTACAGCAGATGAGGTATTGGAATCTAGTCTTAGTATTGGTTTGGTCCTATCGGATCAATGGGGGTTCATTGTAGTTGTTTGGTGTGGGTTGGTGCTGATTCGTTTCTAGTACTACCATCGCTAAGGCTACATCGTTGAAGGTTATGGACTTCTATGACGACTTTTGAAGAATCAAGTGTTTTTACTTGAGTTTTTAATTTGTAATCTTATAGTCGTGGTAGTTTTTATGTTCATTGATTGGTTATAAGAGTGGTTTGTCACTCTTATATTGTGGTTATTGGTAGGTTTGTTAGGTATGTTATAGGAATGATTTGTCATTCTTATATAAGAGTCTGTAAGTGTCCTAAGGGACTGAGATGAGGGAAGTCACCCTCATCCTTTGTACTTCAATGTTTTTGGTGTAATGCATTTTACCAGGGTGAAAAATCCCTTTTACCCCAAAAAAAAAGTCGGTTCTTGTGTGATGTCAACGAAGGTCTCATGTTCACAACTATTATTCTTGCAATATCTTTTGCACTTGAAGATGAACTTACACATATATTTGATGATTTAGGAAATTTTATGCTGGGAATTAGATGAAGTCTTGACTCACCATCTGACAAGGGTTGAGTTTATTGACTTCAATGGAGAAGAGCGGAAACTAGCAATGGCCCGTTTCATACTGGAACACGCAAATGCATTGAAGGCAATGGTTTTCAGTTGGCGTGACAAAGTCAAGTACGATGAAAAGTCAATGGAGACTATGAATCAAGTGTCAACATTTCACAAGGCTTCTTCAACCGTCAAAGTGTTCACTCTTCTAAAGGAACAACCTTTCAAGCCTCCATATAAACTAAAGTAATGCTTATTCATGTTGCAGGGTACCTAGATTTTTGTTGGTTTCATGTGGTTGCATTTTGGATTTGGTTTTGAATTTGAAATTTGCAATACCCTGCGTTTACTTTCTCAAGTAAATCAGTCCAAGTTGTCGATTTATTGGCTTCTGTCTGTCGCCTTCTATTTTGGGGCCCGATTTGGATTCGACAAAGCTGATAGGTACATACTTGTGATAATCATTTTCTGTGAATTTTATAAGCTTTTGAGTTACCAACTCAGTTCATTTTTGTTCTTGAAAGGCATTTTCAAATCTCGTTATTGTTTTATATTGTGGAAGGAATTTCGTTTTGCATGATATGCAAGTTAACATTTGGTTATCAGCTCCATTTCATAGATATCTATAACGTACTTTAACGAAAAGTAACTTTGTATATTTCTTCTCAGCTATCTGAGATGCTTGATGCCATCATTTGATAATTGTTCCGCTCATCTGGGATATGGAATGCAGGAAACGATTGGGGAGATGATGATTTGGGGAGATGATGACGAGGATGAAAGATGAAGGGCTAAAATATAAATGTGTTATAAAAGTATAAATGTGTATGGATTAAAATACCCTTGACTACAAAACAAAAATCAGACTTTGACTTTGTCAAAGGACTAATCTGGCATTTAATGGCCATGTTTTCGACCTATGGCGATGAAAAGGCCGAGTTTTGTCCCATAACGATGCACCTTGCCAAGTTTAGGGACCAACGGTGTATTTTAGTCTTAAAAAAATATATAATTATGTTTTATCAAATATGACATTGGACGAAAAGTGTTTCAAGTTGACCCAATTTGACCCAACACGTTTCACCAGGTACCAGAAGATACCCATTCTCACCAAAACCGTTTTTTAATCTGTTACCCTACCCATTTTGCCACCTCAAGCTGATCCATTTAAACCAAACATATTTCCCATATTCCAATTTAATCGCTTAACCTTTTTTTCTCATTACATGATTAGATCCATCAACTCTCATTTGGTGTTCAAATTCTTTGAAATTTTCCCTAACCAATGTAACCAGTTGGAGTTTGTTGACGTATCTGTCATCTAAGTTATAAAGATATCAAGATATGTTTATCTGGGACGGTTGATTTAAGCCACCGAGCTGAGCTAAATAAAACTAACAGTTTCAGATATAATAAGTCTTTTAAAATACCTCCTACTGTTTATAACCTAAAAACAACTTTTGTGTTATTACAAATAAAGAAACGTCAGGGGGAGTGAGGATCAAATGAGAAATAAAGTTGAAATGAGAAGAAATCACAACCGCACATTTCAGATGCACCTACAAAAGTAGATGCATCTCCCCTTAAAATTCTTTTTTTCATTTGAAATATGTGGTTCAGAATATTTCTCACTCTTCTCATTTTATTTTCTCTTCTCATTAGATCTATTCCCACGTCAGGGGTAGCTTTTGTTTATTATAAGAGTTTTAGGATCTCAACTCTTATTCAACCTGCTACATTTAAACAAACAGATTAGTAATGGCTCACCTACCCGCTCACCTTTTCATCGAGCTCTTTAATCTGTTTTTGATAGTATTCTATGGATCCCACTTTCTCGCCCCAAAGTCCAAGGAAGCCAGTCTGAGAGTTCATACATTTAAAGTGTTAAAATTTCAAATAATTATAGCAAACTCAAGGTTTCATATACAAAACAGACAAGGTTTTCCCTATTTAGGTTACCAAGGAGAGTGGGTCTTTGAGTTAGATGTACGCGGCCTAACAGAGGTATTCCCATGACCTTTCCCAACCCTTTCCCTCGCCACCCCCAAATGTGCACCTAGTGAAGTTTGAACCCTTGATCTCTTGTGAGGAGGTCAAGTGCCTTACCACTAGGCCATTTGGTGGTGATTCAAGGTGTCATCTACATATTCATTAAAAGACGTGAAATTTTCCGCGAATATAAGCTACCTTTCTTGTTGGAGGTTTTTCAGGATGTCTTTCAAACATAAGGCGGTTGTAGTCCAAACGATTTTGTAGTTTCTGTCTTTTCCTTACCACTCGCGCATACTTGTTTGCATTGTAAACAACCTGAATCAAAATTAACGGTAATCACGGTTAACACTTGAATATGTTCATGAACACAAACAATTTTTTTCTGAAATGTAATTTTACCTGATGACAGATATAGTGAGTTGAGTGATTCTTTTTAAAGAAGCAGTCCACAGTATCGGAAACAGATCTGCAAGGTACCTGAGGCACATTTTTAACCAGGACCTGCAATACAATTCATTCAAATACAAAAGCTTAAAAGGAATTCATTTGACTTTCTTTGGGACATACAGCGTAATACAAAGAAAATCAAGTAAGCATATACATACCGTAAATTGCTCAACTCGCCTACTTTTTGAAGCCAAAAAGTTCAATCTCATTGAAGCTACCAAATCATATTCCTTGTAGAGCATATAGCATGACCAAAACGTGAACAAATACATCACCGAAATGTGTGCAAAAAGTCTGAAAATCAAAACATGCTATGAGGCCCGAATATAATTCATAACTAAATGCATAGATTTCATTCCCTCTATCCATTCTTTAATGAGCGGGTTAAATGGTTGTTAACAACGCGGCCGGTTCCCAAAAATTACCTACTACCCACCCCGCACATTTTGCAACCTCCAATCATAATCTAACGTAATGCTCATTTTGGGTAAATGTGTTGGTCGATCTTTTTAGATCTTCTACTGGAAAAGGAGGCTCAATACGGAAAGAGTGGATATGTAAAAGTTACAGTGGCTCTAAAGACATTTATATGTCATATTGTCATGCGGCCACAAGAATATTATACTCAACCCTATATGGGCTATAATTACTCATTTGGGACATACATTTCATTATTTGCAGCCATTTCCATGCGAACAATGATAAACGTAAACTTACTTTGGAGACTCTGAACGAACATTTGATATGGAAAGCTTATCAATGTCCCTAGTGACCAACTCTCTGCTGAAGAAAAACAACATTCCGCCCGAAACATTAACTGGAATAAGAACCAAGAACGCCACGATAGCAGCTGGCCCGAAAATTTTTAAGCTGCAATTATAATAGGCTGATGTATGATTACCAAAAGAAAAGGACAAACAGTTGATCAGAATATCAAGATAAACAGCATTACAAAATGTTATTGTCAATATCATCCCATCTACAAACAGCATTAAAAAATTAAAGAAAGCAGCTCAAATTGGTTCAACGGGAGCTGGAAGTGCCCATAGTATATTTTAAAAAGCAAAAAGCCTCCTATCTTGCTATATCATTTAACAAAAAACGTAGATTTTTTTGGAATAATATAATAGTAGTAATATTTGCCACACTGATTATTAATTGAAAAAAAATCGAAGATTTTGGACAGAAGGTGTTTCAGTTCAACCCAACCCAGCATGGTTCGCCCCCATATGAAAAATATTAATCATTTTGACCCGGGTCCAATTCGTCTATTTTAGCAACTCCACAAAAACTAAAATCTACCATTTGTCAAATGTGCTACCAAATTAAGGTCACACACTCACACCAACTTTTCGATAGGCTAAAGTTCATGTGGAAAGGGGGTTTTCCATGCACGCGCGGATTTGGACCACTGTGATACCATAAAAGAGAACTAAGAACTTAAAAATTAACATTCTTTGCAAGTTATATATCTGGAATACCAACTATAGAAAGAAGGGCAAATCGCATAAAAGTGAACCCAACTTATACCCGATTTCAATTTAAGGTACTCCACTTTTTTTTCTCAATTTAGTGTACCAAACTTTTTTTTTTAATTTGCAGTGCAAGACCACTAGCGGGTTTCCAAGCCATTTAGCCGATTACCAAATTTTCCGGCGACCTTCTCCTGTGACCCACCATCACCACCTTTATTTATCACCATAACCCACCACCACCACTTTCATTTATCACCACAACCTTCATCACTAACCAACCACAGCCGGCTGTGGTGGTGGCGTTATGATGGTAGTGGCAGATGGTGGTCGCTGTGGTGGTGGATGAAGGTGGTGACCACACAATAGTTGTCAATTGTGACCATTGTTGGCCACCAACCTTTTCGATTTGTGTAAACCGGTCAAACCAATCGGTCAACCATGGTCAACGGCGGTCAACAATGGTCAAACTTGACGAACCTTGCAAATTTTGTCCAAAATACCAAAAACTCGCCGTAAACTAGTTATAATCACAAATAGTCGTTGTTTATATCTATTACAAAAAAAAATTTTAAGGAAAATTTTGTTGGGAATACCCAAAACTCGCCGGAAATACCCAAAACTTGCCAAAAGTGCCAATCCGATTACTCATTAATTAATCCCGCCTAGACCGATTACAAGCTAACAAGGTTGTAAAAATCGCTCATCGGTACCGTGGCGGTTGACCCCCGCCAAGCACTATAGCCGCCATGGTGGCGCCATGGCGGAGACTATAAATTATAAAGGAATTTATCTAAAAAATAAATATTAGCAATATGATTACAAAAACTAGCTCAAATTAAAACAAAATCAATAGAATCGAAGTTGACCACCGTGAATTTGAGAAAAAAAAAAAAAAAAAAAAAAAAACCCCAAGATCTGAAGTTGACCGGCGTTGACCGGTCCGCCGCTAAGCTCTGATTTTGACCAAACCGATAAGTTAGACCGATATGGGAAATATCATGGCGGTGGACCACCGCCATGGCGCCGCCATATCGGCCGCCATGGCCGATTTTTACAACACTGCAAGCTAAAAGGGGCTCGACCGCCCGACTATCGATTCGCAATTTTTGCAACCTTGATTGTGACAATTAGTCCTTATGGTCTAAAGGTGGATAATTAATGAATATGTACTCATTATTAATTGCAACACACCGGGATTACCATCTTTGCAAGACTCATCAAGTAAAGCTTCATTTTAAGGGAAAATCTCCTATTCGTTTCTATCAATTATCCAAAGATATTTTAGGCATAAAAAATCAGATGAATTTACTGAACTATAAGTGCACTCAAGCATCATGGTTTAACAAAAGAATTAGCAAGCAAAAATATTTATAAGAGCATCTCCAATGGTACAAACTTTACCAAGTTCAGAGGAATTTCCATGTCATTTTTTTATAAATTACAAAAACATAAACTTGCTTCTACAATGCTATGGACTACATATAGTCCTTAAACATCACCAATTTAACTTTATATCAATGGTAAATAAGTTTGTTGAACCCACTTTAGTTTCTCTCTCTTCGGTTCATACACATGTACATGGACAACTTTATAAACTTGGTGCTCCAATATGCCATGTCACCATGGACATGCTCCATAAACATACATTGGAGATGCTCTAAGTTCCGATAATTCTCAAGAAGACATCACATTATGGAAAGGCAGTCGATTGTTGCCTGTTTCGAGTTACAGGTTATTAACCTCAGTTTACCAAAATTAACAAAAACCCCCATTATTAAAAAAAATATATTTAGAACCATCCAAGTTACAAAAAAACAATTAGAATTCCAAAATCTCTTCCAGAAAGTTCACCAACAAACTTACTTATTCAGGGTGTTTGTGCTAGCTTATTTAAATATTGGAAAATCTCATAAGCCCACCTTCTTTTTTGTTTATGAGGTTATCAAGGTGAGCTTATGAATTTGATTAAGCCATAAGCTCAACTGATAAGCTAGTAACCTAAAAAAGTAAGCTTAAGAGCTTTTCCAAATATACATTTACATAAGCCCGTTAGCCCAGTAATTAAGCTAAAAATTCGAATAGAACATGAAAAACATACAAATTGTCACTTAGAAACTACACTAACTATATATGTACTAACCCTGCCGTTCTAAAATAAATAAATAAATAAAAAATAATAATAAGAATAAAAGTGACCAAATATCACAAACTTTTAAGAACTTTGCATAAAAAGAATTTCTATGTAACTAAAAAAAACAGTTATCTACATAGTTCTACAGAACCCAAAAATATTTTTGATATTTACCAAGCTCAAATAAAAATCAAATACAACATATAACAATAAGTAAAAAAGCTCATTACATAAGAAGAAGAAGAAGAAGAAGAAGAAGAAAAGAAGAAAAAAAAGGTTACCCAAGAAGATAAATCCTCAAAAAAGCAGCAGAATCAAGACCAGCATGTTGAATAATTTCAGGCTCTTTCATTCTCAAAGCTTGAGGCATCCAATTAAGAAAACTAAGATAAGTCTTGCAATCAAGGTTAACAAATCTACCAACAATATTACTATTATTATCATGTCTAGGACTAGTTCTAGCACCACTAATGTACCATTTTGAGAAATAAACTCTGTCATTAATAGGTTGTATTCTAAGTAAAGCAAAAGCTATTAAGAAAGCAAAGGCAGTGAGTATGTTTATAAGTGCAGAGACACCAATATCACCTAAACTAGCCATTTTTTTTTTTTTTTTTAAGTTTTTAGAGATGAAAATAAAAGGGTAGAAGGAAAAAGGTGACTAAAAGAAGAAGAAAGACGGTGGGTGTAATGAAAGAATGTTTGAGTGTGAGTATAAAGGTTACTTTGGTTTTCTTGGTGGTGGGTCAGTGGGTGTTTGAATATATGATGTGGGTGTTTGAATATATGATGTTTTTACAAGGAGTTGGTTAAATCACTTTATCATGAGTTTAATCGTGAAAAAGACAGCTTATCACGCAGATAAAAAACAAGGGAGTATAGATGTTAAATTGATGTCGACACCAGATTGCGTTTATTTTGTAAGTCCGACATCAGTAAACAAGATAAGTAAAGTAAATTAACAATAGATTTTTCAACATTTATATTTTTATTAAAACGAATCAAAATAATATACTATCTAAGTGTTTGCGGAACAACATTTAGGATTAAATGACAAGTATGGTGTGCACTCCTCACTAAGCTTAGGCTAAGTCTAAGCAAAACTACAAAGGAACCACTGAACTATTTTAAGGACATAATTGTATTTGGAAGAGTAAAAGTTGCTTGTGAATGTTTACACATTTAATGGACAAGCTTAACTTTCACTCCTTCCTTATGCCTATTTTTACAAGTATGAGATTTAACTATATCCTAAACGACAATCCTGACATAAGCTAAAGAGGACAAAATGCGTATGCATTTTGTCTCTGTTTACAGGAAGCTATAGTGGGTAAAGGACAATTCTACTTTCTGATCATCAGTGATGACACTGAATTTGGTTGTTAGCCTTTCAGGGAAAGTTTGACTTATGGTTGATAAGGACTCCTCTTTATTCGTTCAAACTTATCACGCCTTGTCCCGCCCATTCTTCAGTCCTCTTACTCTTCAGTCTTTGTCTTCAGTGATTGTAGTTGATGAGGAGTTATTGGATTCAGTGAGTTATTGTCATCACTCACTGAACTCATCATCTTCTTCTTGACTCAGTCTTCACCCTTTGAGTTTCGCCTCACTGAGTGGAGAAACTTTCTTCTTAGTCTCGTTCTGAGTGTCCTGAAGATGACTCACTGAGCAACTGTTCGCTCAGTGACTTGTTTATGTTTAAGGATAAACACTTAAATTATTTTATCTTCAAATCCTTACTTCAAAAAGTTTGGGGATTCACTTGACCCAACAAGAAGGCCCCAAGTAAGTGTTTATCCCGAAACACTCGTAATTTGACATGTTATACGTCCGACAGGTTGGCGCAACCAACCTGGACGGGGTAGTCACCCCCAATAGATCTATCTATAGTACTCAGGATTACCGAAGGAATTGACGGTTCATGAAGTGGGCATAGTGGGATTCAAAGGCTTAGGCTAGTCCACATAATAGTTTTAAGAAACATAAGTACAGTTCAGGCCCAAGTAAAAGTTTTGCATGTTTCTCACCCCAAAATTTTGCAAAGCACGTATTAAGAGTAAATGGGAGGCTATAAACTCAATTCAGAGTACGGTAACGTAAGCAACACAAACAGTGTCAAGTAGTAAAGCACAACGCTACATGATCAGCATGAACTAATAAATAAAGAGTTGTCTTATAAATATGTCACGTGAAAACTAATATAATGCGTATAAGTTTTCAAAAGATAATGCATTATAGTTTCATAGAAAAGCCGTATCATTGTTTGTAAAAAGGTTTTGCATCATCGTTTGTGTGGTGGTTTGAAAGTATAAACTCGAAATAACACACGCCAAAGTATAATATATACAATATATATATTATATAAAGAAGTAAGTAAAAGAATGAATAGAAGAAGAAAATAAGATTATAGATAAGAAAGCAAGTAAGAAGTAAATAAGAAAATAAGTTAATGGTAAGTTTCGGCGTTTACCCAGAAATCTCCAATTAGATTAGTTAGGACATTTATATTTATATAAGAACACAAGTTTTTAATACATAGTTTAATAGTAAGGTTTTAACATTTAATAAAAACTAAACTTTTCTTCTTTTCATCGGGTTTTAATAATAAAAGAGTTTTGAGATAAAAGCATTAGCTTAGAAAATTTATAAAATTTCGGAATGACCCGCTCGTTTATACAACGTTTCCAAGTAAAAAGACTTTAATAAAAATCAATTTTCCCAAATCAATATGTTTCGACAAGTTCCAATTCAACATTAAATTCATGTTCCTTAGCCAAACACGTTTCAACAATATATTTAAACCAAATATATATCGGGTTTGTTAAGTTTAACTAATGAGCTAGTTTTAAAATGTTATTTGTATTTAATAGTTATCGGGCTTCATGACCCGATAATAGTCCAACAAGTGTTACCCCATTATGAATAGTCCATTTTGAGCCCGTAATTCCAATAAGTCAAGTTTATTATAAGTCCAATATGTCCAATCTATTTAGTCCGATATGGGTTTGATTGTTTGTCCAATAATCCAAGTCACGATCCAATATTTTAGTCTGTTACCCGTTATATATATTTAGTCCATTAAGTATTTATGTAACACGATCCAAGTAATAAGTCCAAAACGTATTCGAAACTTTCCCATGAGCACACATATGTCAAAGAAAATAAATAGTTAGTTCGTTAATTCAATACACCGCAAAGTAAAATAATCGAGATAACTTAACCAAAAATAAACTTAAGCAAAACAATCCCAAACACAAATTAATGGGCTTTGGCCCAACACTACTCCAAACTTTTTAGTGGGCTTCACCCCAACACAACACCAAACACAACCAAAGTTCATTGGACTTCGGCTTAAGACACAAATTCGGACCAAATTAAATAATCTTTAACCCATACCCCATGTGGGTTTCCCTCTTGTGACCGAGGTTAAACAAGCATCCTCTCGGGTGTCATTGTTTACACTGAACCAAACAAACAATCCTCTCATTTTTGTTATTGAACCGAGGCCAAAACAAACAACCCTATTGGGTTGTCTTTTGAACCGAAACAAACAAACAACACCATAGTAAGCTACATGAGCTTATCAAATAAGCCACAAACCAAAAATAAGTTTAAACAAACGATATAAGCTATAACATGTATAAATAAGCCAAAAAAATTCAAAAAGAAGCAAATCAAATTCAACCCGAGACCCATACGGGTTATATACTCGACTCGAGACCATAACCAAACCAAATAAGCACACAATAAACACTTTATTTATTTTAAACCACAAGATCGATGATACCTTTAGTCAAAACATTTGTAAATCCGTTTAATCACATAATATTTGCAAAAGAATTTGTTTTCCATTTGAATAAAATTGAAAAGAGTGACGAGAAATAGATTCGAGGTACGTTTGAACATACCAACAAGAAAGGGAGACAGGTAGTGGCGGAAGTGACAAGGTAACAACCTAAAAGTACGAACAAAACACCCCAAAACAATCCTATTTGTGACCCAAACGTCACAATCTAAACCAAACCAACACCCACAAACATTCAACGTCTTATTTCCTTGCGTCTAGGAGGCAGCAGTGATGGTGGCTGCACAGTGGTGTGGCAGCCAGTGATGTAGTCATAGAGAGAGAGGAGTGAGAGTGGTACTAGGGTTTTGAAATGATAAGAAACCCTAGAACTTAACAATTTATACCTGAAAGTTTCTAAAACAAAGTGGCAAGTGTGTGGAAATTGAGGGGTGGGCAGGATAATTGTCAAACGGAGGGGTTGTTTTGTATTTTTTTTTTGTTTTTGTGAGTCGGGACCAGTTTAGGTTCAATAAAAGTCGATCGGGAACTCAAAACATCGGTTTTGTTTAAAATGAAATTTCCACGAAAAACGAGTGGTCACATCAATGGTAACTATTAAAAATTGTAGTAATCACTATTAAAGTTTATAGGTTTATGGTTCATGCCGGTACGCGTTGTGTGTGGTTTTCATAGTTTGTGAGATATCTACTCGTTTTCAAATCAAATGAGTTTGGAAAAGTTCAAAATGAAATATAGGTAATAATAAATAAAATTTATTATTAAAATGAGTCCGGAAAATTACCGTTTGTCACACTATTACAACCAAATTGAATAAGAACAAGAAAATTAAACAAAACCTTACAATGAAAAGATGATAAAAAATTACGAGAATAAGAAACACAATCAAAACCCTATCTTCAAATCTTCAACCCAACCTTATAAACCCTTGTTAATCTTGTTCTAACACCCCAAATACTTGTACTAATCTACCAATAAAACCATAGTTATCTTCAAATCTACCCAATAGATGATCAAAACAACACTAGCATCTAACAAGATCACTTAAACCTTCAACTTTGGTGTAATAACTTGTATCTAAAAATAAAAAATGAAGTGTGTTGGGGTGATGATAGTGTACGGAAAGGAGGAGCAGGGAAGACTTGGTGTAGTTTTATTACAACATATGAAGTGATATAGTTTACTTATAGGATTAGTGGACACATGTATAGGAGGTGAAGTACATGTGTATGCTTTGCAAGCTATGTTGAAATGCGACAAGGAAATGTGTCCTTGTGGTATGTCATGTAAAGTGAGTGAGTGAGAGAAGTATTGGTGTAATGTTTGTACAAAAGAGCTACGAAGTGTAGTTCGATCCCGGTAATTGCAAACGTGACGTTTTTAAGACATAAAACGTAAAACCGGGTAACATAAAAATAGAAAAATTATCAACACACCCTATATTAGGATATTAGATGAATGATAAGTTTAACAGAGTGCTTAAATGTTGTTAAAATCTAAAAACATAGGTTAAATATGTGTAAAACGTAAAAGGTACAAGGTTTACGTAAAAATGGTAAAATAGCAATAGTACATATAAATATGTATAAAAGGAAAATAAAATGTATAAAAAACTTAGACTGAGCATAGTTGAGTGTTGGTACGAGTTAACCTTACGCGATTGAACTTTCTTAATTATGCGTGAAAGTTAGTTTACTTTAAATTAAAGTAATAATATATAAAAGTAAATAGTTAGTTTAATAACCTGAAATGTACGAGCGGCTATAGCCTCCCCTCGTTAGAGGATTCACGTCCCATGATTCAGTTGTTATGTGTTGCTGATGTGCCCGAGAAAAGGTGAGGGCGCTTCTGTCGCATTTGATCTTCTCTTTCTCAAGTGTATTCAGGCCCTCGACGAGAATTCCAATGAACCTTGACTATAGGGATACGACTCTATTTTAATTGTTAGACCTCACGGTCCATAATTTCAATAGGCTCCTCTATAAAATGTAGTTTGTTGTCGAGTTGTGTAACCACCCGCATTTTTAGGTTACTTTTCATTTTCGAGAATTTACTATTCGCATTTACTATTCACTTTCACTATTCATCCCGTAAAATTTTTATTTCACATTCTCGTAAGATAAATTATTTTAGTAATAACCTGAGAGTTCGACCATCGTTAGATCATTTTCGCAAAAGTTATTAAGAAAACATCGTTTTAAAGTTTCGTTTTAAACGGTCCACCGTTTAAACATCACACGTATAACGAAAATCAACTCTGACAATTTTCCTCGCATCAGATAAATTTTTAGATCACTCATGATTAATTTGAGAATTTTTAAGATTTATTATTTTTAATATTACCAAATAAGCCCAGCGCAGAACAAAACTAAACTAACGTTTTAAACAATTCTACTTACATCCAGACTTAACGATTCATGCACTGTGTTTCTAATATGTTTTTGAAACTTTTACATTTTTTGGAAAAGTCAAACATATTTCCCTCCTCCTTTGACCATAAAGGAATTAACCTTGTACGTTCTACATTTTTGCTTAAATCGCGTAACTTTTAAACTTCACGTATAACTGTTAAGTTATCCCGCGTATGACGAAAACTAAAGTTTGACATCTCATATCACTTTTAGACTAATTTTAGTCTACTCTAAATAAATTCACGGTCGTTTCCCTGAAATTTCGTTCTTTTCTGAAAAACTGCGTATTACGCGTTTTTTACCCGTATTTCCAGCTTTAAGCAGTGTTTTTGCACCCAATGAGACTTATCACCCATTTATATTTTTATATGGAGTATAATGATGAGTCTCATCATTCCTACAAGTTTCGTATTTTTACGATACCCGGTTTTACGTTTTATGGCTTCGGTTGGCATTTAACGGAACCAAAACTCACTCCGTAACCAAGATAATACCAAAACTAACCACCTAAGTCATCTTATCTTCACTTGGCCGACCTAATGGGGGGGGATTCATCATTTTGGTGGCAAAATCCCAACCATTGTTTATTTAGATCATTACAAGTGTCCTAACTTAACCATGGTTAATATTTAACCCAATATATGGTTAACCAAACTTACCCTCCTATAAATAGCAAGTGATATGCATCCTAAGAACCCTCATAATCTGTTTTGGGTCGTTCATATCACAAATCATACATATCTTCCATCATTTGATCTATAAACTCCAAGTTTATGCAAGGAAGTTCCAAAGATCAAGCTACTACATCAAATCTCTAGCAAGTTTAAGTGATCTTCTTGAGTTTAGATCCACTCAAGTCACTTAGTACTTCATCACCAACTCTTCAAGTTTGCAAGGGTGCCAAGGTGTGGAAAGCTAGCTCAATCCGAAGTCTTTCGCGATCAATCAAAGTCATATCCTCACTAAGTTACTCCTTTCTTATTGAAAGCCAAAAGTTGTAAGCAACTTATCACCACCATCATCTCATCTTAATTATTCATAACCTTAACTATTTCATGCTATATATATAGTTACTATGTTGATTCATGATGTACATATACTCAATCACATGTTTTAATTTACATATTATCATAAAAGTAACAAACTAGTAAACTAGTCATATTCTACACATGGAGCCCAACCAATGTATTCTCATATCACACAGTCAAATGATATTCTTTATTTACGAGTCTTTAAGTTAGACTCGGAGCCTTGGGGCTTTATGGCGGCCTTTGGACTTGGCCAACTTCCTCCACGTCCTTCATCAAGTTATGTCTGACCCAAGAGACATTGGTAGCAGTGCGGAGGTATTCTTTGGTCCCCATCTTCCGAACTTTGCAGAATTTTTCATCCGGCCCCAAATGATACCTAGTGAATTCATATCTTTCGGCAACAATCGGTGGTGGTTTTTTATATTGAATCCCAAGAAGCTTGCACCTCCTTTGCTCATACTCCTCATCTTCTAGGTCAGTCATCTTTGCTTTACATCTTGGCTCCTGGTGATCTATGACTCCATTTATGTCGTAATCATTGGAATTGGTTTCAACTGAATTATCTAAATGCCTATACTTGCAATCTTCTCTTGTGTCCACTTTGTCATCATTTGTTGAGTTACCCGTATCTTGAGGAGTCTCTTCATCCGAATTATCTTCGTTCATGCAGTCCTTCCAAATTTTATTTTTAGTAGACATATCCACTTTTCCATATTTGATTTTGATCCAATCGTTAAATCTTAATCTACCTGACCATTGTACCTCGGTTCTCCTATTGTCAGTTGTTGAATTCCATAGAAATTCGTCAACTCCTACTCTATCAACACTACTTCCTCCACTATAGTTGTCATCGTAAGGATCACAGGAGGCCCAAGAATCCCCATCAATGGTTCTTATTATTTTACACCAATGCTTTCGATCAATGAGCCCCTGATCCGTGGTTGAATTATTTGTTGCTTCATGATTATTTTCAGAGGGTTCACCGAGGAAAAGATCAGTCCATATTTTTCTTTTATCATCCTTGCCAACTTCCCCATACCTGATTCGTACCCAAGCTTCGAATGTTATTTCTTTGTCATTGGTTGAGGACCATAATTACTTGTTGTTTTTTACTCTTTCTTTGTCATGTCCACCGTCACAGACGTCCACATAAGGGTTGCATGAAGCCCAGAGATCATATCCTTTATCGTTGTCAATAAGGATAGCCGTACACCAATGGTATTTTAAATTTGGAAAGTACTTGTAATCCACTTTCTGAACTTCGTGCCATATGTCTTCAGACTCGTCTTCCTTTGTTTTCGAGGCGTTGTCGCATTGCATTTTTCCCTTGTCGTGTTCTTTGACTTTCCTTCCCTGCATATTACGATCAATAGTAGCATAGTGCTTGTGTGTGATGGTGGAAGGAATAGTTTTGTTTTTTCCTTTCTTGATAACACAAACAGTTTCGACAGGGTGACATTTTCGAACGTCATACACATTCAGGGTAAGCTTCCTATCGTTGATTTTTAATGTAACGATTTTTTTGAAAACATTAATCTTTGCACGTGCAGCGGCCAGAAGGGGTCTGCCCAAAATTAATGGGATGTCGAGATCTTCTTCCATGTCTAAAATAACAAAGTTGACAGGAAAAGTAAAATTATTGATTTTGATGAGCACATTCTCAACTATCCCTCTAGGTATGCTAACTGTTCTATCAGCCATTTCAATAGTCATGCAAAGGGGTTTGATAGGACCAAGGTTTAATCTTTTACACGTGGAAAATGGCATGATACTAATACTAGCCCCTAAGTCAGCTAAGGCATTGATATTATGTAAATTATTAATAGAGCAAGGGAGAATGAAACTTCCTGGGTCTTTTTCCTTAAGAGGGATCTGATTTAGGATGACTGCAGAGCATCTGGCATTTAACTTTACTTCATTCTCCGTAACAACTTCTATTTCCGTATGTTGTTCTTCCTTTAGAAAGCTCGTGTTGTCACATTTTATTATAGCTTGTTTTTGAAATTCGGAGATCTCCTCTTTATCATACCTGAATTGTCTTGATGAGTTTCATTTTCCTTTATCCTGGGTTCCTTTTCATTTTCTTCCAGATCCTCATGCCGAGCAAGGCGAGTGGTTCTAATTTCTTGAAATTTTTTGAACAATGCGTTCCTGTTGGCCTGTCGCTTATTATCTTTTTCCAGATACTTATTTATTGATTCCTCGAGTGAAGAACTTCTAGTTTTGAAAGAATCCTGATCATAACCTTGATGGAAGGGTTTTCCTTCTCCATACATAACCTTTTCGATTCGGGGGCTTATATATTTCATAGGGCAATCTCTGGTTAAGTTCCCTCCTTCACTTTTATCGCATCCTACTCGAATAGCATGCACATTTTCCTGGAGCTGCTTCATATCTCTTCCAAGGTTTTCCAATTTGCTTGTGATGGCGGCAATGCTTATGGAACCTCTGTCCAGGCTTCGGTTGCTCCCTCTGTCACACCCTCAAAATATCGCAGCGGAACGATAGTGTCTTTGGGGTATGACGTCATAGCACAAAGCATGGATACAGAAAACGACCTCTAAAATGAGACGTTTGGAAAAGTTTACCATTCGATTAAATAAAGTTAAAGTTTACAAAACATGAGATCCCAAAGTTTGATAATACATAAAGGGTTACAAAACATGTCGAATAGTAATTGATAAAAACACAAGACTCCAATGTATGCCATGTGACCCAAAAGCTCCATGAAATGCTATCACCTTACGACCTGAGACAAACATGCTAAAAAGTGTCAACACAGAGGTTGGTGAGTTCATAAGTTTGTTGAAAATGATTTGAAAAAGTCTTTAAAGAATGTTTCCACAGCAAAGGCATCGTAAATCCACCCAGTTCCAAGTCCCGCCCACACAAAACTTGCAACTTGTGTGTTTACGACCCACTGCCAAGACATAGAATTGTCAATCTTGTTTGTAAGTAGGACGTATGTGCATACGATATATACGAGTACTTAATGCAAAGAATCACAGCCAACTGAACCTCTTGACAAGTCTACATTGTTTGTTGTGTCTCATTGAATAACGGATTATATTCAACCCAGGTCAAGTCATCAGGGACACAAGGGTGGGGGCGTCAGCCCGATAGTACCATCAATACCTCTCCGCCGGCTCCCGCAGGAGTTAACCAGTTGCTAATGTATGTATGTTGAGGCATAATTGAAAACAAGTTTAGCACATTAAGGCACATATCGCAATAAACCACACATAATGTCCAAAGAGTATAAGAAGTATAGTGTAACACAATTATATAAATGGTTTGAGTATTCGCAAGAGTAAAAACAAGTATTTAAGCATGTATCTCCCACAAAGAGTTTGTAAGAATTTAAACGAGTAAAAGCGGGGTATGAACTCACCTGTGCAATAGTTACGATGACACAGTGGATGCACAGAAATGAGATGCAACTCTCTAACCACGACCTATGATGAATGATATGATCTAATATAAGTCATGAAACAATGTCGTGCATGCAAATCCACATGTAATCTATACCACTTGTACATTTTGAAAATAGAATTTATCGTCGAAATATATGTTTATGACATCTCGTCATGTTATAAAATACTTTACAAGTATATACGTTGAATCAATATCCTACGATAGTCGTTTAATGATTTATTATGAAATTATAACTTTTCGTCGTAAAACAATATAATTTGACAAGTCATGAGAGTGACTAAATGGCCTTGAAAAGCTAGTCGTAAAATGGTGCACATCGAGTGTTAGGAAACAAACTCAACGGTTTTGTGAAGCTTGTATCATTATATTAAAGTTTTAGCATTCAAGTTTTTATCCTAGAGGTCTCGATCATGGAGAAAATCATAGGCAAAGTAGGGTACTTGTATCCAAAATATTGTTTAAGGGTAGTTTTCGGCAAAGTTTAAGTGACCGTATTTTATTCATTACAACTCCGCTTGACAAACGGTTGGATATTTTGAAAAATAGGCTAGGCGAACTTACTTTTACTAGAAGACATCTTTTTCTGAATAGTACTCTATCAATGTTAAAAACGACCCTCAACATGGTCCTTCGTGGCCGTAATATTTGTCTAATAGAAATATATTAGTTTTTCTTATATAATAAAGTTACGGTAACTTTGTTAAATCGCGTGTAATTTAATCGTTACAAGTCCGTTTTCTACGTTTTATATGTCCTCGTAATATATTTTTGATAAGTCGACACATTTTATAACGCTTAAGACTCATTTTTGACTCGTAAAAAGTCGAGATTACATGCTGAATTTTATGAAACAAATATTTTTCGTCGTTAAACTTAAAAATAGCATAACTTCTTCGTTATAACTCCGTTTTAACCCATTCAAGCGACCACGTTTTCGTTTTAAAGTATATTTTCCAAATATCTAGCCTAAAATTTTTACTTACTGTCGAAAATTCCAGAATTTCAAAATATGGACAGACCCTTAAGTAAACTTGTCGAAATGAGTTTTTCTCACGCAAAACCTATTCTAACCAATTCAAAACAACTCCGAAGCTAATCTAATCCTACCATACACCTTCTTAGGGTGTCATTGGTTCCTAGACATCACCAAAAGTGATATGTTTCAAGGAATAATTATAGGATAACTTATATAAACTTATAGTGCTTATAAACAATTTAAGTGGTATAGACATCACATAACTTGCATGTTTTACTTGAGCATGATAAAAATGAACATAAAAATGAATATGAAAGATGAACATGAATATGAGATGCTTACTAATTACGTGATGAGGTGATGTGAACAAAGGTTTATTCCTAAACACCCAAGGTTTTTATTTCAAAACCTTTACTAAGAGTGTAACTAGATTGTAAATTTAACTTGTCTTGAAAAATTTGTGATCCCTTCTTGTTTACTATGGTGGCCGGTTCAATGGGGAGAAGAAGAAAAGAGTGGTTTGATTTGTACACTTGTGAAAATGAGTAAGTATGTGTGAATTGATAAGTATAAAATGATATATGTGTAGTATATAGAAGATATTTAGCAAAGTTGTGTTGTGACTCACCCTTGTTGTCGACAAGGGTGTGTTTGCAATTAGAGTTTATATATATATATATATATATATATATATATATATATATATATATATATATATATATATATATATATATTCTTATAAGTATAGATGTGTAGTAAAATGTGTAATTTGTAAGTTTAGTTTAGTAATTAGGTATATATTTGAACATTTAGGGTAGCGTTAGCTAAAAATAAATTTTAACGGGTCAAAATAAAATATATTGAAGTCATAACAATTATAAAAATACATTTCTTGCAAAATTTGAGTGAAATAATAATTATCGTGTAGTATTTACGAAAGCCGTCGTAATTATATAAATATAACAATTTATATACAAAATAAATTTAAAACACCGGGTAAACTAATAATATTATTTTTATAATCTTAATATGAGTATAAAAATATATCGGATAATTTTTGGAAGTGTCGGATCAAATGTTCAAATAATGTTTACGCGATAGCGTTTATTTAATAAGAAATATATACGTTAATGAAAATATAAATTTGAAAAATGACCGAAAATTGAGAATTGTGACATTCTTCCCCTGTTAGAGGAATCGCATCCTCGCGATTCAATCGATGATACTTAAAGTTCTATCCTTAGGTTTCGCGAAATCGGGGTGCATGGTCAAAGCGCTTAGGTCAAAACTTACATGTCTAGGTTTCTTATCTAATGAGACTCACTGTATCTGAATAATACGGTGGATTACTTAATGATCTAGGGAAACGTACCAGTTACGCATTGCGGGCTGCCTCAGTTCCTAAATAGAATGCTCGAGCTCGGGGTGGACTGAGATTGAGTACAGGGTTTGGGTTAATTCCTTCAATTGCCATAGCTAGATGAGCTTGCATCGGTGGCTTATTCAACTAAAGACAATTATTCCGGTAGTGATTTGGGCTGTTGCACTCGAAGCAAGTTCTTTGGTTATTCCTCGTGTTGCCTGCGTTAGCCGGTGTTACCTGTGTTTTACACTGCTCCTTAAAATGGCCGTATCGATTGCAATTTGTACACAAGCGGCAAGGCTTGGTCTTCAGATGATGATAAGCACATTTGGCACATTTGGGATGTGTACCTGATAAGGTTTTAAAAGGTACCATTTTGAGGGGTCGTTTTAGTCCTTATTTGATCACTTTTGTATTCGTTATTGCTTAATATCGTTCCTTTTCACTTTTTAGGTCTCTTGAAGGCAAAATGCTGGAATGGCACTTATTTGGACGAAAAGGCGCGAATATATGAAGAAAATGGCCAAAGTCAAAATCAAGACACTCACAGCTGCTGAAATTAAAAGGCGACAGCGTCAGGTGCTAATTGCGACGCCGTCCCAAGATTTTTGTGACGGTTCAGAACCCAAAATTCGTATTTTCAAGTGACGACGTCTAGTTGTAAAAGAGTAGGCCGTCGCTACTCAGACGGCCTAGATGCAATCCAGACGACGTCAGAAGCTGAAGAGGACGGCG
Source organism: Chrysanthemum seticuspe (assembly GCA_019973895.1). Classification (NCBI taxonomy): domain Eukaryota; kingdom Viridiplantae; phylum Streptophyta; class Magnoliopsida; order Asterales; family Asteraceae; genus Chrysanthemum; species Chrysanthemum seticuspe. The sequence goes on from BPTQ01000006.1 coordinate 214,019,309, forward strand.
TCACGGACATAAGGTGATGCCGTCGCAAGGTTAACGTGGCCAAGACGAAACCCTAATGACGGCGACACGACGGCGTCACGAAACATAAGGTGACGCCGTCGCATATGTAATCTTATATATAGAATCCGAATTTTTCAGTTTTTAGGAGAGTCTTTTGGAGTGAAAACCTAAAACCGAACCTAAGGTGTCTTGTACAGTATTTTAGGGTTTTAAACCCTATCTTACATCAAGATAAGTCTTTACTTCATTAATTCAATTATGTCTTTGATTATTTGTGTGTATGCTTGCATGTTCTCCATGTCCGGCTAATTTATTTGTGTGTTTGCTTAGGAAGTATGAAACTTAATTATTGAATATTGATTGGTTGTTTCTTATCTTAGTTGATTAATGATCTAGTAATGCGATAGGTCATTCGTTGTGTACTTAATGCTTGATTCATCTTTGTGAACCTTAGAATATAATTACCTGAGTAGTTGTAGGCTAAACCATCCAAAGAGCGCCTTAGAGTAGGAGTTTATCATCCCTAGTGGGTTTGTAGACGAGACCCTTTGGTAAGTTCAAAGAGTTAGGGAGAAACGCATACCCTACAACTTTAGACACACAACGCAACTAGGAATAAGGACGTGACAACTCAACCATCAATAGGAGATAATTAAGGAGTAATACAACCTAAGTAAACACATCTTTAAACTATCATACGAGCACACATTAATTAGACATAGACTCCCACAACCTTAGTTTAGATAATTAGATAATAGTAAAGTAATCGGTAGAAATACCAACCCCCCAAATCCAATACCCGAGATTCGTACCTTTCCATTTCATAAAATATAAAAATACAAAAAATAATCTTCCTCAACCTTAACCTTAGCGTAGTAACTCCTTACTAGCATTCCTATTCCCCTAGAGAACGATATCAATACCCGTGGCTTACCCTAATTACTACACTACAACGATTAGGTTCACTGCCTAGGGTGTTATAAAACTTGCTCGAAGAAAAGGAAGTTTCCTTGACCCCGAACGACGCGTGTAGCGTTATCAAGTTTTTGGCGCCGCTGCCGGGGAATAGAATAGCTAGTTAGTAGTCCACCTCGTTTAGGTTCTTTGCTTGATTCCTATCAAGTAAATTTTTTCTCATTTTTAGCTTTCTCTTAGTCTATCCCCCTTCTTCGTGACCTTTGTTCGTAATCTTATCACTTTTCATCATGGAAGGTGATAACCAACAACCACGTCCCCATACAAACCCCCTTAAGCAACTTAGAACCCGCAGTTCCACCAAAACTCTTCTTGAACCATTTGCAGAACCCGAAAGAGAGCTCAATAGGCGAAGAAAAGCTCTCCATGATTCAGAACTTCAAGGCACTTCCATCAATTTTGATGAAGTTACATCTGATGAAGAATCCCCTCATTCCCCACAATCTCCTGAAACCATCCTCATTGACAATCTGAGTCAAAATGGCGAGGAAGTTCTTGCCACTCCAGCCAATGGACCCATAAATCCTCCTAAAGCGAAAACCCTCGGGGAATACTCCTACCCTTCTGCATCTGGATTCACCAGTGCCATTGTCTATCCTTCGGAACAGATCAATGAGGTATTGCATGCATCTGACATTTGGCTAATCCAAAAGGCATGTCAATTCCATGGATCCCACAGCGAAAACCCAATTCACCACATCAAACAGTTTCTAAAAATTGTTGATGCTATCTATACCGACGGAGCATCTAAGGAGACATCTAGACTCCGGTTTTTCCCATTTTCTCTTCAAGGGCGAGCCAAGGAGTGGCTCGATAAGCTCCCTCCAAGGTCCATTTTCACATGGGAACAACTGACAACCAAGTTCACCACAAAGTTCTTTCCTCCTGGAAGAACTGCAGCAGTTAGGAGCAAAATTCTGCACTTTCATCAACCCGATGGAGAATCTATCACCAACTCCTGGAGTCGTTACAAAGATCTTATTCAACAAGCTCCACACCACGGTATCAACCTTTGGTTGCTTGTTCAAATCTTTTACGACAATGTCTCTCGAAAGGATCAAAAAGGGATTGATGTCTCGACTGGCCGAAGAATCGCGAACCTCACCGCAGAAGAAGGGTGGAACCGAATAGAGGAATACATCCAATATCAAGACAGCCATTGGAATGAGCAATAAAACGCGTCAAGCATTTCTACTTTCTCAAGTGAAGAGTTATCCTTCGATTATCGAATTGAGAAAGCACAGAAGAAACTAGCTTACCTCATAAAATCACCAGAACCAAAAAGGCTGACTAACCCATATCTCATATGCGACATATGTGGAGGACCGCACGAGAGCGATGAGTGCGATGACACACACCGAGAAAGCGTCCTCCTCTCTAGTCATGATATTTATGATGACCCTTCACTCCTCACATTTTATCAAACCGATGAATGTGATCCTTGGGGCAATCTGAAATGGAGAACGGAAGGAAAGGATGGACCTGAGTACACCATCCGTGATCCTTTTGAAGAAAAACTCGGGCAGTTCACCATGGAAGGGGCTGCACTCTTGAAAGGTCTTGAGGGGTTTATCCGAGAGCAGCAAGCTGAATTAGAAAGTCAGTTCACCAATCTCCACGAAAGAATGAGTGGACCCGGCCCAGCCCTTCACGATCCAACTTGCGCAATCACTACTCGATCAGGAACTACTACCAAGGATCCCCCACATCCTAACCGGAACCCCATCACAAGGGAACCCGAGTTAGGAAATGAGGCGATTCCCGCACCTCTTCCAACTCCTCACGATCCTCCCCCACAAACACCAGCACCAGCCCAGCGACCAACTCTCGCACGGATTCCCTATCCCTCTCGTCTAAAGAATCAAAAGGCTGAAGAAGACAATGAAAGAATATTGTCTTATTTGAAACAAACATCCGTCAACATACCACTCCTTGATGTATTCTATCACATCCCTAAACATAGTAGATACTTCAAGAGGTTGATATCTAATCGGAAAAAGCTTGAAGGATTGATATCATTAGGAGAAGAATGTTCAGCTATCATCCAAAAGAGCATGCCCAAGAAGAAGGAAGATCCGGGCAGTTTTACCATTCCTTGCTCTATAGGGGCGCTTTCTATGAAAAACGCCTTGGCAGATCTTGGGGCAAGCATTAACCTGATGCCTCACTCCCTGTTTCTTAAACTCGGATATTCAGGGCTTAAACCAACTAGGATGAGTATCCAATTAGCTGATCGATCAATCAAATATCCCATTGGAGTTTGTGAGAACGTTCTTGTAAGGGTGGGGGAATTCAATTTTCTAATCGATTTTCGTAATTTTAGAGATGGAGGAAGATAATTCCGTCCCAATAATCCTTGGAAGACCCTTCTTGGCTACAGCTCGTGCCATCATTGATGTTCATGATGGTAAACTCACTTTACGAGTAGGATCCGAGAGCTTGACCTTCGACATTAAGGATTCTATGAGACATTCTTCTTCCTGCGGTCGCCCCGTATATTTAGTTGAAGAAGTTGATGAATTTGTTGACGACATAGATGGCTGCATTGACGAGTATCTATTAAACGAATTCATGAATAATGATAACAACGTAATATACGACGACCAAGAAATTGAGATGGTTGGAGCTGTGTCCTTTTATCCTCGTCAGGATGAAATTGAACCTATTGAGCTTCAGAGGCTGGGAAACAAGCTAAAACCATCGATCAAAGAGCCTCCTACCTTAGAACTGAAAGATCTCCCGAGTCACTTGGAATACGCCTTCCTTCAAGGGGAGGACCAACTCCCTGTCATCATAAGCTCTTCGCTAACCACTATTCAGAAAGAGAAGCTCTTAGAAGTTTTAAAAGAGTACAAAGGGGTGATTGCATGGAGTGTTGCCGACATTAAGGGAATCGACTCTACATTCTGTACTCACAAAATCCTCATGGAGGATGATTACAAACCAACCGTCCAACCGCAAAGGCGGGTTAACCCTAACATCAAAGAGGTAGTGAAAAAAGAGGTCATCAAGCTTCTGGATGCAGGTCTCATCTACCCCATATCAGATAGCCCATGGGTCAGCCCGGTCCAAGTGGTTCCAAAAAAGGGAGGGATGACGGTTGTAAAAAATGAGAAGGGTGAGTTGGTGCCGCAAAGAACGGTTACTGGGTGGCGTGTATGTATTGACTACAGAAAGTTGAATGATGCCACCCGGAAAGATCATTTTCCTCTGCCGTTTATTGACCAAATGCTTGAAAGGTTAGCAGGACACGAATACTACTGTTTCCTTGATGGCTTTTCAGGATACTTCCAAATTCCTATTGCTCCTGAAGATCAGGAGAAAACTACATTTACATGTCCTTACGGAACGTTCGCTTACAAGCGAATGCCCTTCGGGTTATGTAACGCACCCGCAACCTTTCAACGATGTATGATGGCCATATTCCACGAGTTAATTGAGGACAGCATGGAAGTCTTCATGGATGATTTCTCGGTGTTTGGAAATTCTTTCGACCTTTGTCTTTCCAACCTTAGGAAGATGTTGAAGCGATGCGAGGAAACTAATTTGGTTTTAAATTGGGAAAAATGTCATTTCATGGTTAAAGAAGGAATCGTCTTAGGGCATAAAGTCTCGGGGAATGGAATTGAGGTCGACAGAGCAAAAATCGAAGCAATTTCCAAACTCCCCTATCCTACTACTGTTAAAGCCATTCGCAGCTTTCTTGGTCATGCAGGTTTTTATCGAAGGTTTATTAAAGATTTTTTGAAAATTGCCCGGCCAATGACACGGCTTCTTGTTAAGGATGCCCTTTTGATTTTTCTGGAGAATGCAAGGAAGCATTTAACCGACTAAAGAAAGATCTCACTCAAGCACCTATAATGGTCACCCCTGATTGGTCTCAGCCATTTGAAATCATGTGTGACGCTAGTGATTATGCTGTCGGCGCAGTGCTCGGCCAAAGGAAGGAAAAACATTTTCAACCAATCTACTATGCTAGCAAAACCATGAATGTAGCACAAGAGAACTATACAACCACTGAGAAAGAACTTTTAGCCGTTGTTTTTGCCTTCGACAAATTCAGGCAATATCTCGTTCTCTCTAAAACTGTCGTCTTCACCGATCACTCCGCCTTACGCTATTTGTTTTCAAAACAAGATGCTAAACCTCGCCTGATTAGGTGGATCCTATTACTTCAAGAATTCGACATTGAAATTCGAGATAAAAAGGGGGCTGAAAATCTCGCTGCTGATCATCTATCATGCTTGGAGAACCCTGATCTTGAGAAGTCAGATCACACCGATATTCGCGACTCTTTTCCCGAGGAACGGCTAATGGCGATTAAAGAAATTGAGCCATGGTATGCTGATTATGCTAACTACCTGTCCAGTAGAGTTTTGCCAAATTACATGACCAAACAAGATAAAAAGAAGTTCTTCACTACGCTAAAACATTACTTCTGGGATGAACCCTTCCTTTTCCGTATATGTCCCGATCAAATCATTCGACGTTGCGTGGCCGGTAGAGAGATTGATTGAGTTCTGAAAGAATGTCATGCGGGACCATCTGGAGGACATCACGGTGTGAATATCACGGCACGAAAGGTTTTCGACGCCGGATTCTATTGGCCTACTGTTTTTCGAGACGTTAAGAGATTAGTTCAAATGTGTGATGCATGCCAACGATCAGGAAATATTTCACGACGGGATGAGTCACCTCAGAACTATATCCAAGTCTGCGAAATATTTGACGTTTGGGGAATAGACTTCATGGGACCCTTTCCATCTTCCGGAGGAAATGAATACATTCTCGTAGCTATCGACTATGTATCCAAATGGGTAGAGGCTCAAGCCCTTAGAACTAATGATGCAAGGGTAGTTATTCACTTTCTTAAAAAGCTCTTCGCACGATTTAGGATTCCCAAAGCATTAATCAGTGATAGAGGGACTCACTTTTGCAATGCTCAAATGGAAAAAGTGACGAAGAAGTATGGCGTCCCACATAGATTTTCTACTGCATATCATCCTCAGACAAATGGACAAGTAGAAAACACAAACAGGGCATTAAAGCGGATACTTGAAAAAACGGTCCACCAAAATAGGAAAGATTGGGCATTCAAATTGGATGAGGCACTTTGGGCATTTAGAACTGCTTACAAAACACCTATCGGGACAACCCCTTTTCGCCTGGTATACGGAAAGGCTTGCCACCTCCCTATCGAACTTGAGCAGAAAGCATATTGGGCCCTTAAGGCCTGTAATATGGATTATTCTGAAGCGGGGTCAAATCGGTTCTTACAACTTCAAGAATTGGATGAACTGAGGCTGGAAGCATACGAATCATCAATCACTTACAAAGAAAGGGCAAAAAGATGGCATGATCAACGAATAAAGAATCCTAAAGAGTTTTTGGAAGGGGATAAGGTGCTCTTGTATAATTCAAGACTAAGATTATTCCCAGGAAAACTCAAATCCAGGTGGTATGGACCCTTTTCAGTAAAAAAACAAATGAGCAATGGGGCGGTGGTGCTACTAGACCATGATGGAAGAGAATTCACCGTTAATGGGCAACGGGTGAAGCATTATCAATTGGATAATATTGAAATGGTGAATGATGAGGATATTGTTTTAGAAGAAGAGGGCGGTAATGAGGAAACGTAGGAGTACGATTACGAGTCTAGCTACAAGACTCTTTAATAAAGAAAAGCGCTTCGTGGGAGGCAACCCATGTTTAATTGTTTGCTTGTTAGTGTCATATATCTTTTATTAATTGTTTATCCTCATGTTTAAATTTGTAAAAATGCTTTATTTTGTTTTTAACTTCGTCTTAATTGCATATAAAGGTATTTTACATAAGGGATAAGTGTAGGGAGGATTACACACGTTTTCAAAAGAAACGTAAACATGAGAATAACAATTAACTAAAAGATATTTATGTCTGTTTGTTCGAGTCAAATGCTTGTATCGAGTCATAATGGATGTTTTGCAGAAATTTTTCCAGATTCTAAAGATGTAAATTTTCCAGAATTTTTTCCAGAAAATCGCAGACCAGTTTTTGTCAGGATAACCTGACGGCGTCAGGATTGCAACCTGACGGCGTCAGGAAGGAGTAAAAACATCAGATTACTTTTTTCTCGTTTTCTGAGCTACTTATAAATTTTTGGAATTTTCCAGGTCTTAATTTGCTTAAAAATTCTGTAAACATCCATTCCACAAGCATTATATCCTAGTTTAAATCGAGTCTTATATATATATTTACCGCCGATTTTACGCGAAGGTTTCGTTTGTTTTCTTCAAGTGTGCAGGTTTAGTTTGTCAAGAAGAAGTTACATAAGATTGGAAGGAGCTTTTCACGCAATAATTCTTCTTGAAAAGGATTTAACCACCACTTTACACGGATCCTACCGAGCTAATCAGGGGAGTATTAGTTTCTTTCGTTTTTAATTACCTTCTTTTATCATAACTTTGATACTTTCGGGGAACATTGGGGACAATGTTCAGTTTAAGTGTAGGGAGGGAAAATAAAACGGGAACTTTGAAACTATGCTTATCCTTGACTATTTGTTTTGTCCAAATGTGATTGTGTAATAAACCATGAGAAAATGTCGGTTAGGGTAATTTTGGCACCAAATTTAAATTTTTTTATGACATATAGGAGTGGGCCATTAGTCTTAACAAAAGCGTCTCATGGATAGGAAGTTGCATGACTAGCACAAAAACCCTTTACCACCCAAATTCCACCAAAATGTGAGGATCGCCCTTAGATTAGTAGGAATTAAAGCATTCATCTTCAATGCTTAGAGTGTGAACCGGTAGTATATTAGATTCTAGAACTTGTTTTGTGATGCATTCCGAGATCGCAAGTGAGGCTACACTTGTGTAGTTAGGGATAACTAAATGATAAGAGGCATTAGGATAACCCTTGTTTGATACCTGTAATATAATTACTTCTTCCATATCGGTTGAGTAATTCCCCCACACCCTTTGCGTTGTACTCATCTTTAGTACACGATACCCCTAGTTAACCCCTCAGAGCCTATCCTTTTCGCGGTTCTCGTGATGTTTCGGTTTTTCCGGAATATCAATGAAGAGCATTGTTTACACCCCACCCCCAAATATACACCCAAATCGCCTTAGCCTACCCCTTATGCACTCACTTTTAGTGCAAATGTTTGTTATCACCCCAAACCCTTAGTTCAATTATCTAGTTGCTTGCATAAGTTGCTAAGTCGAGTCATATCCTTTGTATACAGTTTTGGGACGATTGGGATTCATGGGAAATGTTAAAGTTTATGAAATGACGGGAAGGGAACGTTAAAAATCCAAATTCCCTTTGTTTACATAATAATGTACCCCAAGTGTTTTGATCTTTTCAAATCGGGTCAAATTAGCGTTAGAGTAATAAAAAACTCAAGTGTAGGGATATGTCTATAAATCCCTAGTATTTTGATGTTATCTTAGAGGATGGTAGTGTAAAAGTGTATGAAAAATAAAAAAATAAAAAAATAAAAAAAATACGGGCTACCATCCTACATCTATCCTTTAAATTTATGTTTATTTATTTCAGTTATCTAGAGTTTAGAGTGTCGAGTCTTGGCTTAGCAACGCCATTCTTCATATGCATTTAACATAGAGATTTTTGACTTGCCACCACTAAATAGCCTATCCCACCAAACCCTTTGTTTCCCTATCGTAAGCCTAACATAATAACCCTTTAAAGACCTCTTTGATAGTCTTTCCTAGGTGCTTACGCCAAAGCGATGGAGGTTTGATCTATTCTCAAGCCTATGGTAATCTATGTACTAGGACCGGTTAATGAGTGTTTATCTTCCATTTCCTTTTTGTTATATTTCATATATACACCCGAGAGAGATGTGAGTATCCAAACACCCCATGTGAGGTGCTAGTATGTAATTTCCGTGCTTGTTATGACTTTTGCGGGGCTTATATGTGTTGTGGACCATTTTGAATTAATGCTTCATGACCCCTAACTTATAAATTAATTGGCTAAAAGCACATTTGCTTGAGGACAAGCAAATACAAGTGTAGGGATATTTGATAAGGTTTTAAAAGGTACCATTTTGAGGGGTCGTTTTAGTCCTTATTTGATCACTTTTGTATCCGTTATTGCTTAATATCGTTCCTTTTCACTTTTTAGGTCTCTTGAAGGCAAAATGCTGGAATGGCACTTATTTGGACGAAAAGGCGCGAATATATGAAGAAAATGGCCAAAGTCAAAATCGAGACACTCACAGTTGCTGAAATTAGAAGGCGACGGCGTCAGGTGCTAATGGCGACGCCGTCCAAAAATTGTTGTGACGGTTCAGAACCCAAAACTCGTATTTTCAAGTGACGACGTCCAGTTGTAAAAGAGTAGGCCGTCGCTACTCAGTCGGCCTAGATGCAATCCAGACGACGTCAGAAGCTGAAGAGGACGGCGTCACGGACATAAGGTGACGCCGTCGCAAGGTTAACGTGGCCAAGACGAAACCCTAATGACGGCGACACGACGGCGTCACGAAACATAAGGTGACGTCGTCGCATATGTAATCTTATATATAGAATCCGAATTTTTCAGTTTTTAAGAGAGTCTTTTGGAGTGAAAACCTAAAACCGAACCTAAGGTGTCTTGTACAGTATTTTAGGGTTTTAAACCCTATCTTACATCAAGATAAGTCTTTACTTCATTAATTCAATTATGTCTTTGATTATTTGTGTGTATGCTTGCATGTTCTCCATGTCCGGCTAATTTATTTGTGTGTTTGCTTAGGAAGTATGAAACTTAATTATTGAATATTGATTGGTTGTTTCTTATCTTAGTTGATTAATGATCTAGTAATGCAATAGGTCATTCGTTGTGTACTTAATGCTTGATTCATCTGTGTGAACCTTAGAATATAATTACCTGAGTAGTTGTAGGCTAAACCATCCAAAGAGCGCCTTAGAGTAGGAGTTTATCATCCCTAGTGGGTTTGTAGACGAGACCCTTTGGTAAGTTCAAAGAGTTAGGGAGAAACGCATACCCTACAACTTTAGACACACAACGCTACTAAGAATAAGGACGTGACAATTCAACCATCAATAGGAGATAATTAAGGAGTAATACAACCTAAGTAAACACATCTTTAAACTATCATACGAGCACACATTAATTAGACATAGACTCCCACAACCTTAGTTTAGATAATTAGATAATAGTAGAATCGGTAGAAATAGCAACCCCCCAAATCCAATACCCGAGATTCGTACCTTTCCATTTCATAAAATATAAAAATAAAAAAAATAATCTTCCTCAACCTTAACCTTAGCGTAGTAACTCCTTACTAGCATTCCTATTCCCCTAGAGAACGATATCAATACCCGTGGCTTACCCTAATTACTACACTACAACGATTAGGTTCACTGCCTAGGGTGTTATAAAACTTGCTCGAAGAAAAGGAAGTTTCCTTGACCCCGAACGACGCGTGTAGCGTTATCACAACCGATCTTTGGTCAAGCTCCATGTTAATCACATTACAATAAAATACAAACATAACACAACCTGGCCCAATTTGACATCTACCACAAGTTAACCTTATTAACCCGTACCCATTTCCCAAACTGCATAAACACATTATCCTATCTCTAAACCTGTACCATGTGACCATGTCAATATAAAAGGTACGTGCTTTAAGAAACTAATGTAGTTAATAGTGAACAACCTTAATAGAGATACATTGGCTAAATAGTTCTCAATATCTCAAGTTCAACCAAATCATCTAATAAGGGATCATAACAAATGCAAAGAACAATTTAATTGCAATAACAACAACCGGATATTAAACAAAAGGTCTGTAATACCAAAAAAAAATGCTGCATGAAACAACCATACATCCAAAACTTACCCATCAACTATAGAAACGATTGCAAAGCATATTGTGGAAAACTAGAAGGGGGTTGAATAGTTTTACCGATTTTAAGTTAAGTTTCAAAAAACTTTAGATTCGATCTTATACGAATTCGTATGGATGGATAGAAAGTATAAAGCAATAAGTAAAGTAAATAATGAAAGCAAGTAAAGTAAAGGATAGAGAGTAGTGACACAAGTGATTTATAATGGTTCGGCTACAAGGACACCTTCCTTGCCCTACTCCACTCCCCGAGTTCCTCACTCGAGAGTTCAAGCACTATGTCAATAAGCTCCTTTAACACGGCGGAGAAGCCTCACAACGTCGCTTACCTTTATCGGGTACAAAGCTAAATACTGAGTCCTTAACACGGCGGACCAAACCAGCCCAACTATTATACAACAACTATGTGAAATATGAAATACAAGATCTTGCTACAAAAATCTTATGGAGGAACAAATTAATCAAGGACCCCTTGCTTGGATAACTTGTAGTATCTCGTGATCTCGCCTTTAAGAAGGACCTATATGAGAATAACAACAAAAGAAAGAAGAACTACTAGATAGACCAAGAGATCTGAGATTAGAAGGGAGAGATAATATATGAGAGAGTTTGTAAGAAGAGGGGTGAGTAACAATGAAGAAATGGCTCACTATTTATAGGCAAAAATCTCTACTGTAGCTCGGTTCCAGCGGTCCCTCACTTGGGGGATCCGTCCAACGCTATCCAAGGGATCCGGCAACTGGGTTGAACCAGTCCGGGTTTTGGGTTGCAAATCTGGTCATGGGTCATGGGTATGAGCCTTGGGTACTCAACAAGATACAATGTATCTAGACATTGGGTCATGGGTCTTGGGTCATGGGTTATGGATTAGCTCCATGGGTATGGGTCATGGGACTTGGATATTACCCATCCTATTAAACTATTACAACAAATGAATTACTACAACATTTTATGTAAATGACCAAATGTATATGCTTTACAAAATTAACATGTATTCTTATAATTTTACTTATGATAACTTTATATTTGTTATTAACAAAACACAAAGAGATCGCTAATTATGAATAAACGTTTTTACGGTTTATTTGTATTAGCAATCTCCCCCTTTTTGTTGATGACAAAACATAATGTTATGATGAGTAAAACTTAAGATTAGATGTATGTTTTGAAAGCATGTGTAAGTTTTACTTCTTCTCCCCCTTTTTGTCGAAACAAAAAGCGAACCTAACGAAGAAATAGATTATGACATAAAAAAATATGATCCACATAGCACTAGCTCCCCCTTGACGGTAGCTCCCCCTAGAATTGGGCGTCAAGTGAGAAAATATAATACCTATAAAGAAAATGTTAGTAGTAACATGTTATATAATCTTTTATGGGACGAGAAATAAGATGAAGAGCCAAGGTACGTAAATAAAGCCTTGTAATAAAATATCAAAGTGTAGTGGTATAGAGGCCACATACAAAACGTAAAACTAAGAACAAGAGATGTTCTTTAAAATGACTCAAACGAAAAAAAATAGAGAAAATAGTAATATCATTCCTTCAAGCTTGCATATGGTTAATTATGGAAGTTTTGGTGTGTGATGATGTAGATGCAATCAAGGATGTGGTTAAGTATGAATCGTATCTCGTCCGTTATTTCTATTGCAAGTTCCCTAGTGGATTGACAATGTTCGCAATGTAAATGGTGAGGGTAGTGTTGGCGGATGGTTTCCGAGTAAGTTTGATTTGTGGAAGGCGGAATATGTGGTGGAAATGTTGGAAAATATAGATCAAAGTCCATGATGTTGGTAAGTCGTGGAGGAAAAGAACCTAGATGTTCTTGTAAGATAATGGGAGGTAGAGGTGGTGAAGTTGCAAGCTCTTGGTAAAGTGTGTTTGGAGATGTTGGTGGTGTTAAAAAGACTAGTTCTTTTGGTTTTAAGTTGGAAGCTAGTTGGGTAGATTTGGATGTTTGAAATGTAGTGGGTGGTGGAATAGACACGGGTAGTGAGATTGTTTTCGGAGTCTTAAGTAGATCCGATAGAGTGAATTGGGTGGTAGGTAGAGACTCGGTAGGTGATTGTGGTGATGAGCTTGTGGGAGATGATGGAGGTGCTACAATGTAGTCATTTGGTGGAGAGGTAGTAGTTGGTGATGGGCTTTTTGATAAAGGTTTAGCTAAAGAACAAGGCCGGATGCTAATCCATGCGGTTCTTCTGTATTTGGTTGGTGGTGGCACTACGGAAGGTGGTAGGATGAATTTTTGGATTTCTTGAAAAGGATTGTTTTCACTAGGTGGTTCATCAATGTTGGAGGATCTTTCGGATGGATTGTTTGTGAGGTTGAGAGTGATGGATATGAAAGCATTTTGGAACCTTATTTATAGAGAAAATAATGCATTGTAATGAATGCTAAAACCAAAATGTGAACTAAAATCTAATGATTAGATATGAATTTAAGGCATGTGATCATGAGAACACAAGCATTAAGTAACATACTCATGAGTAAAATAGTTAAAATGTTGAAAGTATGAAAGTTTATAGCCAAAGTGAGCAAAATAGAAGAAATTTTTTTCTTCTGTTCCACGGTTCCCACGGATCCGATCCTTTAGGGGTCCGTCCAGCGTAAAAGCTGGGATCCGTGGTACTGGTGATCTCAGGCAGCTCAAATTTTCATTTTGGAAACAATGGTGCCTAGTGTGTGCCTATATGTAAACCATTTGGAGTTACGGTTATCTTGACTCCTAAAAAGAGAAAAATAAACGAAGAAGTGAAAAAGCATATAATTATGTGAGATACCATGAGTGCTCCTTAATTCATTTTTGCTTAAATGAATGTACCCGAAAACACATATTAGTTATGTGTTCCATTTAGCATTTGAAAGACATGAGATGCAATGAAAAAGATTTTTACTTTGTATTAAAAATGAAAGAAAGAGTTTGTCCTAAACGTGAGAATGATTTTAGAAAAATGATACGGGGAGAAGCATTCCGAAAAGTTTCTTGAAAAAAAAATAATTTTATCATGAGTTTTGAAAATCCCTGTATTGTTTGTGAGTTGTGTGTGAAATAGAGATCCTAGATTCAAGAAATAAGGTAAGGCTAATGTTTACGTACCTTGTAGAATGAGAAACATTTTACGAAGATTGTTCCATGAGACCAAGACCAAGGCGAAGCAAGTTGGATTGTTCCCGCTTCAACGGTTTGGTGAGGAAATCGGCTATGTTGTCTTCAGAACATTGTCTCTTAAGAATTGATGACGGATCTATATATGCTTGGTACGAGAGTGCAACACCGGATTTTTGCTTAAGTCAATAGCACCTTTGTTGTCGCATAAAATGGCTATGTCACTTAGATGAATTTCGTAGTCACCTAACGCTTGTTTCATCCATAGTGCTTGTTGGCATGCTTTACCAGCGGAGACATATTCGGCTCCGGTTGTTGAAATGGCCAATGCCATTTGCTTCTTCGAGAACCAAGATGTTAAACAACTCCCCACAAAAGTACATACACCACTTGTACTCCTTCGGTCAACATAATCACCTGCATGGTCAGAATCCGCATATACAATAGTTTCTACCCCCGTCCCCTTAGTATACTATAATCCTAATTGAGTAGTACCTTTAATGTATCTAAATATTCTTTTGACGACTTCTAGGAGTGAGGTTTTAGGGTCTTCTTGAAATCAGGCACATAGACATACACTAAACATGATATTCGGCCGACTAGCCATAAGGTAGAGAAGACTACCAATCATGCCACGGTATTTGGTGTTATCAACGGATTCACCATCTTCATCTTTGGTAAGTTTAGTATCGGATGACATTGGTTTTCTTATGGGTTTTGACTCTTCTAAACCAAATTTCTTTAGCATTTCTTTTATGTATTTGGATTGATTAAAGAAGATACCATCTTCTAGTTGTTTAATTTGTAGACCAAGAAAGAAACTAAGTTCTCCCATCATACTCATTTCAAACTCATCATGCATGATTTTTGAGAAATCATCACACATGTCTTGACAAGTCGATCCGAATATAATATCGTCCACGTATATTTGAACAATAATTATATGTGATTCCTTTTTCTTTGTGAAAAGTGTATTATCAACTAACCCCATAGTATAGTCTTTTTTGATTAAAAATGATTTGAGTCTATCATACCAAGCCTTAGGGGCTTGTTTAAGACCGTAGAGAGCTTTCTTTAGTTTGTAAACGTGGTTAGGTTTTTCGAAATCGATAAAGCCTGGAGGTTGCGCTACATAGACTTCTTCATTAATAAAACTATTTAGAAAAGCACTTTTAACATCCATTTGAAAAAGCTTAAGATCATGAGAACAAGCATAAGCAAGAAATATTCTTATAGTCTCTAATCTAGCCATGGGAGCATAGGTCTCATCAAAGTCTATGCCTTCTTGTTGATTATACCCTTGGGCAACAAGTCTAGCTTTATTTCTAGACACTACACCGTTTGCATCTAACTTTTTTTTATATACCCATTTAGTTCCAAATATGGTTTGGTTATTAGGTGGAGGGACAAGTGTCCAAACATTGTTAGAAACAAATTGATTTAACTCTTCTTGCATAGTCATTACCCAACTTTCATCTTTTATGGCTTCTTGCGTGTTTTTAGGTTCTATGGTTGAGACAAAACAAAATAAACTACTTTGGTTTTGGACTTGAGATCTTAAGGTTCTTTCATTTGACTTTCTATTACCTTTTCTACGAGATGATCTTTAGACTCTTTAATATTGATGATTTCATTGTTTAATGGTTCATCTTCTTTATTTATATTTTCCTTGATTTCTATGGCTTCACTTTCGATTAACTCATCATTGACAAAAGGTAGGGTACGTTTAGGTGGACTTTCATCAAATTTTACATTTAAGGATTCTTCAACCTTCATGGTCTTTATTTAGTACAACATAAGCTTTACCATTAGTAGAGTAACCTAAGAAGATAACTTCGGTTGATTTAGGATCAAATTTAGTTAGGTAATCTTTAGTGTTAAGTAAGAAACATTTACTACCAAAGACTCTAAAGTGTTCTAGCGTAGGCTTTTTGTTTCGAAGTAACTCGTATGGAGTTTTACCTAAGAATGGTCTAATTAGGACATGGTTAAGTATATAGGTTGATGTGTCGACGACATTGCACCAAAATTTTTAAGGAATAGATTGTTCATTAATCATGGTGCGACTCATTTCTTGTAGGGTTCTATTTTTCCTTTCAACTACCCCATTTGATTGTGGAGTGCGAGGAGCCGAGAAATTGTGAGTAATACTATTAATACAAATAAGCTGTAAAAACGTTTATTTATATTTTACGATCTTCTAATGTTTTGTCGATAATAAACGTAAAATCATTTTAACGAAACAAATAAAATATGTAAACGGTTTGAGCCAATAGTTTACTAACACATTTACATTTTTATATAAAACACTAAACAAGTAATATTGTTTACATCTTATAGAAATGCATATGTATAATGTCACAATTCTCATTTTCCGGTCATTCTCATATTCCATATTCATCATTTCATAACGGTTTTGCATTTTACATTACACTTTATTTTCTTATTAATTAAAAGTTATCGCGTGAGTTATTATTTTAAAAATTTAATCCGATACTTTCAAAAATGATCCCGAGGTATTTTTAAACTCACATTTAGTTTATAAAAACTATATTTTTAGTTTTCCTAGTGTTTCAAATTTATTTGGTATTTTAATCGTTAACGTTTAATTATTACGTCGTTTTTCTTAAAAATCTTACGATAATTATTTTAGCACTCAATTTTCACAAGGAAAGTATTTTTACAATTTTTATCACCTCAATACAATCTATTTTAATTTACTAAAAACTTACTTGTACCACAAATTACCATTTACCTTTACATTTATTTAACTTACATTTTGTATCAAATAATACACAAATTATACAAGTTGCAAGAATAAAAAAAAAAAAAAAAATTTGGGAGACAACCCTCCCCCAAAAACCGGCCATAGGGGAGGGTATGTCTTAAATGTGGCATGGCTTGTGTTTTGCAAATAATTTCATTCATTTACAAGTCTTACACTCAAAAATCTTTTCACATACATCTCATATTATCAAAGTGTAAAATAAACTTTTTCTCTCCTCTTTTGTTCCATCAAAAACCGGCCAAGCAACAAAACAAGGGGATCAAGATTTTTCTTTGCAAGATCAAGTGTGTTTTACAACCTAGATCATATCCTTTTCATGGTTTTGAAATAAAAACCAAGGATATTTAAGTTAATCCTTTGTTACCTACACCTCTTCATTTTCACTAGTAAGCATATTCTCATCATTTTTATGTTTCCTCTTCATTTTCATGAGTTTCTTATCATTTTTGAAACTTATATGCATGTTATGTAGTTTATACCATTTATTTCTTGATTTTTAAGTTATATATACAATATAGTCATCCTATAATTATTCCCAAGTTATTCTTTGGTCTTGATGGTGATTAGGAACCCATGACACCCTAAGAAGGTGTATGGTAGGATTAGATTAGCTTTGGAGTTGATTTGAAGGGATTAGAATAGGTTTTGTCCGAGAAAAACTATTTTCGTAAACTATATTTTACGTTCTGTCCTTAAAACGAATTTCTGGAAAAACCCACTGATGGTACAACATTTTGGCCTTCATATTTAGAAAATATACTTTAAAACGAATCCGTGGCCTTTTGAACGGATAAAAACGGAGTTATAACGAAGCCGTGGTGAATTTTTAAAGTTTGGCGACGAAAAGTATTATTTTCTGAAAAACTCAGCTTGCTGTTTTTACATATTTCGGGTCAAAAACGAGCCTTAAGCTTCACAAATTATTTCGACTTGTCAAAAATATATTAGTTTACTTCGATACGAAGCTAAGGACATATTTTACGTAGAAAACGGATTTGAAACGACAAATATATGCACGTTTTTATAAAGTTGCCGTAACTATTATTTTCTGAAAAATTATATTATTTCTACGATTCAAGTATTCTATTAGCTGTAAGGGCTATGTTTGCGGCAGTTTTTAACCATGATGTGAAACTTTTTATAACGAAATGTCTTCTAGTAAAATCAAGTTCATCGGCCATATTTCCAAAACAAAAAGCCGTTCGTCAAGCGGAGTCATAGTAAATTATTTACGGATGTTCAAACATTGGCCGAAACTTATTTTCTGCACACAATTAGCAAAAATCACCAACTTTAACCTTTAATATCTTTATGATCGAGACCTTTTGGACGAAAACTCCTGAACTGAAACTTTTAGATATCGATACAAACTTTCCAAAACCGTCGAGTTCGTTCTCTAACGATCGACGTACACCGTTTTACGACTAGTTTTCCGGAGCCATTTTTGTTGATTTCATGATTTTTCCGACGACATTGTTTTGCGACGAAAAGTGTTAATTTCACCAAAAATCATTATAAAACTCTTATAGGATGACATTTTGACGTAAAAACATGTAAGGTCATTTTTGAAGGGTCAAGACGTCAAAAGAGTATTTTTCGTCGACGAGTGATATTTTCAAAACCCGCAAATGGTATAAATAACATACGAAATACATGTATATCATAACACCATAACTCATTACATATCATAACTCAAGTCATAACATTCATTTTAGGTTGTGGATAGTTTCCGAGCCTCATTTTCGTGCACATCATTTTGTTAGCATATTAATCACACCAGGTGAGTTCATACCCCACTTTTACTCGTTTAAATTCTTATAAACTATTTGGGGCGAGATACATGCTTATTTATCAAAACATTTGAACTCTATTGCCAAACAATATTACTTATACTTTAGACTTGGTGCGTGTTGCGACTAGACTTAAACAAACATCCCAATATTTATATGTTGGAAGGCCATTAATTTGGATACAGCCCAACGTGAGTCGTTGGAGGAACATCCCAGCATCTATATGTTGGAAGGCCATTTTTATGGATACATCCCAACGTGAGCGTTGGAGGAACATCCCAACACGAGTTGTTGGAAGACCCTTGTGGTGACATTTAAACTTTTAACTACTTTAATGCGTATATTCATGATTGTCATTCTACCTTAGGCAGTGGGTTGTGAACACACAGGTTGCAAGTTTTGTATGGGCGGGACTTGGAACTGAGTGGATTTACAATGCCTTTGCTGTGTGAACATTTCTCAAAGTATTTTAGATCATGTAATTACAAACTTATGAACTCACCAACCATTGTGTTGACACTTTTTAGCATGTTTATCTCAGGTCTTAAGGTGATAGCAATTCATGGAGCTTTTGGGTCGCATGGCATGCTTTGGAGTCTTGTGCTTTTAACAATTACCATTCGACATGTTTTGTAAACTTTCTATGTATTATCAAACCTTGTGATTTCTTGTGGTGTAAACTTTAACTTATTTATCGAATGGTAAACTTTTCAAAACGTCTCATTATAGAGGTCGTTTTCTGTATCCATACTTTGTGCTATGACGTCATACCCCAATGACACTATCGTTCCGCTGCGATATTTTGGGGGTGTGACATATAACAACTAGTGTTTACATGATATGGAAATGTACATATATATATATATATATATATATATATATATATATATATATATATATATATATATATATATATATATATATATATATAGTACATATTATAATGGGTAAAAATCTATTTCCATTAACCCATTGACTAGATACATTGAATATTGTTGGGTAAAACCCAAAGTCCATAACTCATACCCATTGAGCTTGATCCATAACCCATGACCCATTGCATGACATCATGCATGAAGTCATGTTGGGTATTATCCATGATCCATAACCCAAGACCCATGACCTAATTTCTAGATACATTGCATCTTGTTGGGTATCCATAACCCATGGTTCATAACCTATCACCCATAACCCGGTTTGCAACCCAAAATCCGGACATAAGCTGACCAGCTGTCAGATTCCTTGGATTGCACAAGCCGAATCCCTCTGGGGAGGGATCCGTGGGAACCGAAGAACAGTAGAGAAATTTGCCTATAAACAGTGAGCCATTTCTCACTTGCAACTCACCCCTTTTACACATACTCTCTCTTAGTATTGTAATATCTCTAACCTCAAATCCAAAGGATCTTTCTATGTAGTTTTATGTTTGTGTAATTCTCAAGGTTCCTCTTAAAGGCGAGATCACCACCTCTTGAAGGCGAGCAAGCTCAAGTCCATGAGTTACCAAGCTTCGTCATCATCAAGACTACTGAAGTTATCTTGTTGATAGTTATTTCCTCCCTCCTTAGAAGTGTTGTGTTGAAGGCATTAGTGAAAGGTACCAAAGGGTCAAGTCGAAGGCATTAGTGAAAGGTGCCAAAGGGTCAAGTCAAAGGCATTAGTGAAAGGTGCCAAAGGGTCGTGTCGAAGGAATTAGTGAAAGGTGCCAAGGGAGTACATTCATTATGGTGCATCGATGTACAAGATAGATAGTTTGGGTTAAAGGATATTGATATCCTTATGATGGTGTAATAAGGAGTGTGTCTCCTTTGGGGTAGTCGTGTATTGGTGTAGTGTTGGGTAGTAGTTCCTCCTTTGTAATGGAACTCGGTATCTAGCCTTGTATCGGCTAAAGTGTAGGCGACATTGTGATAGGTTTGGTTCTACCTCGTGGAAGAACCCGGTGTCTAGCCTTGTACCGGATAAAGAGTAGGCGATGTTGTGAAGGCTTCTCTGCCATATTAAGGAGATTTTGTTGTGTAGTGCTTATGAACTCTCGAGTTGGGAACTCGAGGAGTGGAGTAGGGCAAGGAAGGTGTCCTTGTAGCCGAACCACTATAAATACTTGTGTTGTGGTTTTCTTACTTTTTCTATTTGCATTACTTACTTATATGCTTATCTATCATCATCCAACACACACATTAAATAGATTGACATAATTCGATCTAAATAGTTTAAAACGAAGTTTTAATCAGTAAAACTATTCAACCCCTCCTTTTAGTTTTCCAGAATTGGTACCAGAGATTCGTTACCAAGTTTCTTAGAGTATATTGTACTTTAAAAACTTGATACGATCCATGTATGATTGAAAACTACAAAGAAGGAAATCTCTTAAAACAAATTTTTTATTGTTGGATAGTGATAGATTATTCTTCAATTTCTCTTTATGAAATCTTCTTGCTAAGACTCTTCCAAAGATTCATTTCCATCCAAAGAAAAATGAACCCAACACCCAAGAAAGAACTCAAAAGTAATCTCAACCTACTTCTACTAAGTACAATGCATTACTTTAAAAGCTCGTGAAGTATTTCGGGTCTATGGTTTCAAAAACCATAAAAAGAGCTTAGAGGTATGTTCACTTACCCACAAACTAGTTGATCTTTACTTATAGTACTCTTATATGAATATATTGATGATATGTGTCTTTCTTTTATGATAAAAAACCATGCATATATATATATAGTCTTATAAAACTATATGAACACATGAATTAGGACTTTAACTTCAAAATTCGCAAGTCTCTAAAAAGTCTCTCTTCACTACTTTCCTTACTTACTCATCATCGGGAATAGTATTCCTTTTTGATTCTCTTAAATATACTAAAGATTATCAAACCTACACCGTCATCGCAAAATAGACCTTTGATGGTTAACTTACCAATAATCGATTAACCGTCAAAACACCTTGGCCAAACGTCTATTCAAATAGGAACCTCATTCTACAAGCTCTTTTTCAAAATAAGTTATTTGTATAACTTATTACAAGTAAAAAGAATAATTCCAAATACTTTTTTTTTGTCTGCATACTCGGATCCCACAAGTTGTACTAGTCGGATCCCTAAAACAAGGGATCCGGGGGAACCGTGTCACAGACATCAGCTATACGCTTTTCAAAACCCAAAATAATCCATTTTCCCCTCTTTCTACAAACACAAAAATGACCTAATCTCATATTCAACCTCCATAGGGCTTTATACTCTCAAGCATCTCATTCTTGAACATCATTGTATGTAATTACATTCATATGTTCTATTCATCTTCATCCTAGGATATATGGTTTTAGACTTTTTTAATTAAAGATTCAATTTATCACCAATTGAAGAACTTACGTATTATAAAATTGTTTTCATTACAAAAAGGTTCTATACAATTAAAGGTTTTCAAAACAACATTATTAATACAAATCAAAACCATAAACCCATCTTGACAAATTTTACCTAATTGGAATATGTGTTTTCTAGGATCAATCATGCCAAAAGCTACCCAACAAGATCACCATGACACCATTCACTACCTTTCTAGATACTATCCGAAAGAAGGGCTTTCAAAAACCAATCGTAAAATCTTCAAAAAGCTTGAAAAATGACTTATCCACGAAGGTCATGTAGTTAAAGAATGTTTCCTTGGAAACACCGACGTTCATCAAGTCTTTTCGGCAATCAACTTTGATTGTCTCTTAGAAATTGAAGAACAAATTTGTCCAGTCTTTATCTTTGAATTTTACAAAAGTGTTAGGATTGTTCGAAACAATGATGAAAGTATCTCGATCTCTTTCATTATAAACAACCAAAGCATTACCTTACCCCACAACACATTCGCACAAATCCTTCGCATACCATGTGAAGGAATTTGTATGTATTCCCAAGATTGGTCAATAGCTGCTCAATCCTTCGCACTAGACTCCAAACCTATCTATCACACTCCTCTCGATGACCCCATAGTTGTTCGAGACACCATCTTCAAGAAAAGAGTCGACCAATCTCATCTCAAGCGCAACAAAGAACTCATCCATCGTGATCCCTTTCAAATGGAACTCTCCAAGATAATTCCCGTTTACAAAAAGTGGGAAGAAATCCTTAGAGAATATGTCATTTGCTTGGTTGGGAACAAAGACCATCCCAATGCGTGTCTTTTCCAAATGATCTATTGTCTCATCCACCAAAGACCATTCAATCTTGTCTATTACATGGTTAAAAGAATGGTAGGTGTATTCAAAGTCAATGACATGGTACTTCCCTATGGTATGCTCTAACACGACTTCATGAGTATGTTAGTGCAATGAAACCTTCTCCTATTATTGATGATCACTTTCTTGCTAACCATGTTATGGTACCACTTACCAAACAACCTCCCAAACGGCTCATGATCAACGGGAAAAAGCCTCGTGCTCTCTCGGACTCTTTGGACAAAGATGAAGTCGATCCCATTTCTAACATTCAAATCGACCTCATGACCTACTATGAACAACTTCCCACTCTTCCAAATGAGTCTGAAGAATTCAAGCAAACAAAGGGGACAATCAAATGCCTAACTCACTACCTCATGAATTCGGGAAAGAAGAAGTGAAGAGATTGACGAAAAAGACACTATGCTTGACTTTAATGGTTATTTTAGAAATTTTATGACTATTAAAAAATGTATGCTCATGATTGTACAAGACTTACTTTGTTACTTTTATCCTAATGTTTGGCTGTTATCATAATAAGTTGACATTGTATGCTATATATCTTGTACTTTTGCTTATACTGATGTATGTTTGCAGTAGAAACCTTTAGTTTTAGTATGCTACACCTAGTGTAAAATCTGCATATTTTCTATGAAGCTACTGATCAGCAGTTGCCGGATCCCTGAGCTATAACTAACCGGATCCCTCATATGAAGGATCCATGAGATCCGGGTAAACTGAAATAGGAGGTTTACTCTTTCACCTCAATCCAATCTTCCAGACCTTATTATACTAGGTAAACATGATACTTTAGGATCACTTAAGTCTTCCTCAAGCTCAGTTGATCTCACATTTACTCATAACTAACTTAGGATCACTTTTAAGGTTTTTTTGATTTATCGTTTCATCAAAACTCACCACATTTCTGTTGCAATGCTCACACATTGATTGTCTCATCTCAAAACACCTAGCTTGATATTTCTCTCAATTTTAGCAAATTGATTTCAGTCATCTTTACCTCAAAATAGGCTAAAAACTAGTTTTCCAAATTGATTTTAGCAAATTTTCCAAATTTCTTTTAAGTTACCAACTAATCTCTAGGATCATTTGACTCCACTTGACACTCTCAAAATTTTTAGTGTCATCCTTGATCACCCATTGGTTCTCATAAAACCCCATTTCTTTCTATAAAAGACAATCATTAGCTACCCTCACTCATTTCACTTGATCATTTAAGTCTCATATCATTTAAGACACCTGAGAATACTGAAAACACTCAAGATGTGTAGGTACTAGACCATACAAAACATCATCTTCCTCTTCTTTTACTACTGAGAGTCGGATCCCTAGGTTTAGCCTAGAGGGATCCCTCATTTGAGGGAACCGTGGGAACCGGCCAGACTAAGCTAAAACAATCATTTCAAGCTCTTCTTGTTAACTTAAACACTCCACCTTGTCTTAATTGACTTCCTAGATCAGTGCAACTCTGTAGTTGACTCTTGTGCATGCAAATCATTGCAATTTGAAGGATCTTAGTGGCTTAAGCTTTAAATTCACTTACTAACTCCTTCCCTTTATAAACCTCTTTGATTAGTACTTTAAAATCACCATTCACAACCTCATTCTCAACAACTAAAAGCCCTTATTTCACTATCCATTTATCATTTCATCATGAGGAAAGCTCCTAGTGCTAACTCATCTACCAAAGGACCTCCCAAGAAGTCAGTTTGGGAAGAACTTAGGGTTTCCAAAATCGCTCTATGCATCTGATCGTTTTCCTTGTTCCCACATAAATTCTTTAGTCGGTTTAATTTATCATTAAATCGTTTCTATATTACTTGGAAGATCAGAGGGTTTTGTTTGACATATACTATCATTGTTATATTCTTGGTTGGCTTGGGATCGTTGCCTATTTAATTCACTATATGCTAGACAATTTTTATAAATCGTTTACCTATATCTTCGGTTTTGCTGTTTTGGTTCGATCGTCTATATTACATGGGTTTATCTTTATACGATCTTCTTGCTGGTGATCGTAGCATGTTCCTGTTTGTAATTCCAGTCGATTTGTTTTATATTGATCGATTACATTTAACATGGTGCGTTCTGATGGGTTTTTGATGCGCTTATTGAGAACAAACCCCTAATTTTTTAGGGTTTCGTACCCTATTTGGCTGTACTTGTTGGTGACTATGGATCTGGTTGTTTTACTGAATGTCAACCTTGGCAAGGGGTTGTGGTTTTTTTTCATGATGGTGCGTGTGATGCTGATCGTGATTTGGGTCTGTGTGTGGATATCTACGCTGTCTTGGTCGTGTGTTTGTGCCACTATTGATGTTCTAAGGATTTAAGTGGGTTTAAGAGAGATGTAAGTCAAGTTTGATGGTATTCTTGTTCAAAAACCTATCCTTCTTTCACTTACATGTGTTTGATTCATTATGTTGCTGGTTTTGTGATCGAAGTTTACATATTACGATTAGACTTTGAAGATTGGATTGGCTTATTTTGTATGGTTCGTAATATGCTGATTTGGAAGTTAGGGTTTACTCTAACCTCTAGGATTGTTAATGGTATTGGAAGTTAGGGTTAAACCCTATGAATATAGCAACCTTGGTTTGATTTCGGCTCCTTTTGCTGTAATTTGTTGCTGCTACGGGTGGAGTATTGTGCGGATCATATGGTGGCTGAAAAGTTATGGTTTATTAACCCTATGTTAGTCTATGTAAGATTCTTTGCATATTGGTCATATTCGTTGATGCTATTGTTTGATTATGTCAAGCCTTTGCTGCATGTAGGGTAGTTGTGATCATATTGGCTCAAGCTGCTTCAAGTTACGTGTGATGCTGGATTTTATGAAGGGTTGAGCTGTTTGTGGATTGCATGTGGTTGGTGCATGGTTTTTTTTCTACTCTATGTGACCTGAAGTCACATATGATGATCCATGAGTGAGGAAAGTACTATGTTTGATGGGTACTTTTTGATCCCTTGAATCCGGGCAGAATTCTTATGTAATGGGTTGATTAGTACTCTATGTGGAAGTTAAGTTGGAAGGGTCTTGTTCAAAGCCCTTTGTATCATCAGATTATATGTTAAAGATTGATTGGATGTTTATCCGTGGATTCTTCATGAAATTTAAGGTGAACCGCCAAAGTGATTTAGAAGGCTCAAGTGTTTTTCTTGAGTAGTATTGTCATGTTTTATGTACTTGTGTCATTATTGGTAGGTTTATTTTATTGTAAGTTATAGGAATGGTGTGTCATTCTTATATTCGAGTCTGTAAGTGTCCTAAGGGACTGAGGTGAGGGACTCACTCTCATCCGTTGTACTTCAATTTTTGTTTGGTTAATATATTTTACTAGGGTGCAGGATTACTCCCCTTTACCCAAAAAAAAAGAACCTCCCAAGAAACTTGCTCGGGTTGTTCATGAAATCTCTTCAACCGAATCATCACCCGTTAAATCCCTAAACACTAGAATTCCATCACAACCAACTCCCAAAAGAATAGTTCCCACAAAACTACCCTTGCCAAACACTACTATACCTCCTAAACCAAACACCCTTACTTCCACTAAACCATCACCTCTAGTACATAGAGCTATCTCTTTCACCACTCCACTCTCATCTCCACACCTCTACAACTTAGAGGAGTTTCCTTCTAGGCCATCTCATCCACCACCATTGCCAACCTTTTCTTCAATTGAGAAAATAGCGCAACAACAAAACTTTGGTTTTGAAACAATACTATCACCCTTATCCTTTTCTCCATCACCCTGAAATAGTCCATTTTGGATTATGAGGAATCTACAATATCAACAACCGGATAACATAGAAGTTGATACCTCTCTACCACCATCCTCAACACATATTCCACCACCTTCATCCTTAGTTGAACCACCTCTAACTTCATCAAACATGATGATTCTTAGGAAAGAGATCAATAATAGAGTATTGTAGTATTTGGGTAACTCAAATGTATTAGATTTGAGCACCGAGATCGTTCCAAGCGAGAGATGAATGGAATTTTCAACTCATGCCGCGTTTATCGGGATTTGAATGGGAAAAGGGGATATTTTGATGATTTCTAAACTACGGGGCAAGGGAAGGTAATGGGAAACAATTAAAGGCACTAAATCAATGATGCAAGCAAGGAATTACAACTAATTATGCAAATTAAAACTAAAACGCAAAATACGTTAAAACTAAAACGTGAATTAAATGCAAGTTAATCTAATTTAACCCCTAAAAGTGATCTAAATAATATTCTAAAGTTAAAAATTCAATTCAAAAGTTATTTAAAATTTAAAACTAATTTTTATGATTTTTCTAAAATTTATTTGAATTAAAAACTAATTTTTAACTTTTAAAATAAGTCTAAAATGCTAAAAATTATGAAAACTAGTGGGAAAATTACAAAACTATTTTTCAAAAATCTTAAATGACTAAAAATAATTTTCAAAACTGGATTTGTATTTTTCTGATCTTTTCTCTAATTTCTATGAATTTTAAACTACTTAAAACTAATTAAATTGCTAAAAATTACTATTTAAGCTAGGAAAAATGAGGAAAATATTTTTTATGTCTTTTTGATTTTTATTAATCTAGGAAAATTGAAATTATCTTTTTTGTGGGCTTTTTCTGAATTATTTGTAATAAAAGCTATTTAAAAAGTGCTAAAAACTATTTTAAATGCAGAAAAATAGCAAACAATGACAGAAAATTATGAAAATTTCCGGAAAAGTTTTAAATATGATTAAGAGGCTAGGAAAAATACTAAAAGCTACTTGTGAGTGCAGATTAAGCCAGATGCAGTGTAACTGGTATGAATAAGCTATTTGAAATTAAGCTACAAGCTATAAAATGATTCCAAAAGCTAAGACAAGCTAATTAATGACTAAAGTAACTTAAACTACTCTACTACAACAGTCTATGACCAATTTAACCAAGCTTAGAAGCAAATAAGCTAATCTAACCCAAAATCAGTGAAAAGCCAAATCAGCCTACACCCCTAACTTGAAGCTTATGCAAAAGCTTGAAAATAAGTCCAATTGCAAAAACAGAAATTGGATCCTAAAGCACACCTAGCTAGCTACTTGTAAACCCAATTTCAGCTTATGAAAAGCTAAAATGAACTCCCTAGAAGCTTATGAACAAACTGAGACAGCAACAAAGCAGGTGCACAGGGCACTTTTTGAACAAATGGCCAAATTGCTACACTGATTTGGTTAATTTATAGAATTCACAAAATTAAACCAAAATTACCCTGATGTAAACAACCAACCAAAGTTAGTAAAACCAGATTTTCACATGAATTTGACTGATATTGAATGAATTAAAAATTTAGAAAGGACAACATTCAGAAAACTAGTGAAAACAATTTGACTTTTTATCAGATATTGGATTTTGACTTTTATGATCTTAGATTTAATGAAACTCATTTATAATGATGTTTTAAAGTGTATTGAGACTAATTTTAACTAAACTAACAACATCTAAACCTAAATGCAAGATTAATCTAATCCTAAATGCAACTGATATGAGATTTTTAGAGAGATAAGAATGATTTTGACTTTTTAATGAAAGTTGATGCAATTTTATGGCTCAAACCTATTGTATGGACCTAAGTACTACCTATGAAACAATAATGTTCCCCAAGTTCAACCTCTAACACAGATTTAGCTACATATCCAAACACTCTTTATTTAACTGATATGCACCTTTCAATTAACATTCCCCTAAACTAAACCACTATAATCTTCAAAACAGATTCATACTATGATAATAAACCTAAGTGATGCACTATAATCAACTAAGCACTATTCCAATTTGGTGCAGATAACAACAGATGAACAATAATGACAACAAATAAATCTAGATTAGAACTGCAAACAATATTAAACTTAAGTACACTAGATCAAGAAATTTTAAGCAATAACTATTACTTTAGACTACAGATTCAAAGTTGAGAGAAATTTTGAACTCACAAGAGGTCCAGCCACTATGGCTTGCACTGTCAACCAAGTACCACTATCCTAACTTATTACCACCCCTAAATCAAGCTACAAACAACCAAGTTCTGAACCATATAAGCAAATCACCCCATATCATATTTAGATTATGAACATGTTGACATTGTTTGACTGATTTTGTGAATTGAAGTAATTTGATTGTATAACTGAGTAGGAATATAAATAAACACTTAATAAGCTATTGTTGAGCTTATAAGAGCTTATAATAACACTAACATAGACTGATGTCTTCTTTGGAACATATTCGAAATATTGTTTTTATTTTTTTAAGGATTTTACTATTTTTTTGTAATTTTTGGTTAGAGATATACTTAAGCTGATAATGACTTGTAAACAAGCTAATGTGATTACTGAAATGAATATTAAGCTAAATCAATCATAAAAACAAAGATTAGAATTAAGATGAAAATTAAGGCTAAAACAATTTTATTAAAAAACTTGAGTACACACTGAAATTTAAATACAGGAATTTAACTAAATGATTTAAAACAATAATAATCTAAACTACTACTCAGAAAACTACATACATCATTCTATGAAATCTATGGGTTTATATAGAAGAGCCTTAGGTCTTGGAAGGATCCAGAAATTGCAATTTGTGCTTCTTTTGAGCTTCTAACAACCATCAGATCATTCCCATCGTCATTCCTTCAATCTAAGCCCTTGATTAGATATGTACACGTCTCATCCACCAATCAGGATCAAGCAGAGCACACGGATCGCTGACTTGTCAGTCCAATGTGTCAGGTGATGTCAGTGAAGTACTATTTTGCCCTTAGTTTGTACTAATTTGATCAATTGGGCGCGATGGTATTCTAGGGTTTATAGGATTTCTGGGTAAAAACGATTTGGGGATAAACTCATTGGCGGGTAAATTTTTGGTTTATTTTAATCCGTTTGACTGAAGTTGACTTGGGGTAAAAAGGGATTGACCATTTGACTTGTTGACCGGTGGGTGAATATTTGTTTGACCGGGTATGGGCTTGGGAACTTGGGCCGTGGGTAAAGCAATTTGGATTGGTTATATCATCCGGATATGTATAAGGACTATTCATGTAATTTGTAAAGTTCCAAGGACCAATGATGCCAAATCTGAATAGTATTTCCAAGGGCCATTCTTGACATTTCCAAATAAACCAAGGACCAATATTGCCAATTCTGAAACTCCAAGGGTATTTTCTGACAATTGCTAAAACTTGAAGGACTGATTTTGCCAATTCTTTAAAGTTGATCCAATCATTCAAAAATCATCCTTTCAGCATCAAAATCTTCACAATTACTCATTTCTAATTTCCCGGCTCAGCTTTTGCACTCTTTTCTTTCTCGTGCTCGGGTTTTGTCTGATTTATCTTTCTTTTGCGTGTTTTGTCATATCCGTACCTGCACATGCATAAACTCAAGAAACTGATGCAGGTTTTACTGACCAGGTCTTAATATTTATAGTGTCTCGCTATACCTATGGTCTACGCTAATGCACTAACGGGCAGTGTACCCGGTCGTGTGTAGTGTAGTAAATGGTAAAGCCGAGGTCGTCCCAAGAGCTATGTGTGTTGGATTACTACTAAGTCTAATTGTCACAGAATAATAATGGTTTTGATAGGGATTTAATTAATTAAACTACTAATGCAGAATATAAAATAAAAGCAGATAAATGGTAACAGGGAAATCAATAGAGGAATAGTGGTGCTAACCTAGTCAATCCTCCTAGCTAGTTATGTCTACGTCTATCTACTTCTAATTACTTCAGGTGGGGTCAAATTCGGGAGGACAACATTTGGTCAATTCGCCCTAACCTATCAGCAAAGATGCCACCACAGGAGAAATCAGGCGCACCGTCATAAGTCCTGTTGTTCCTGGTCCCCTAAGCCGAGTCATTAAGTACCTTTACATGCTAGATTCTAAATAGTGAGTGCCCGACCGTTAGGAACTTAGACACTACACTCCCAGTTCTTAAGTTCATCCAAACGATAGGTGATCAGTTGGTCAAATCGCACAAGTAGAAAGGGTCGTCAGTTGGTCATATCTTATCCTTCCTGTCTCATTCTGCTCACCTAGGGTCAGTTGGTCATATCTCCTAGGCAATTGGCCTCTATCGCCATTCAAAACTACCGAACCAAGGGTGACTACCAAAGAACTATGCATGCATACACTTAGAAATAATTGTACGGAAGTAAAGGTAAACGCAAACAAAACGATTAAGGAATCATAACTAGGCTAGCACCAAAGGGTGCTTAGCTACTCATATTAATCATGCGAATCAATTCAATATTCAAAGGTACACAATACATGAATTGAAAGTAAAATAAATAATAAACGCTAAAGCTTATCGTAATGGTGTGACTTCTCCCTTGGAAACAGCTCCGTATGCTTCCTTAGACCTGCCTTGAGCTTTTTCCTACGTTCTCAGAGTGTTGTGTGTGGAATGGGATGATTTGAAATGCTGGAATTCGTGAGGTATTTATAGGCCAGGTCTGGGTTACGGCGTAACCAAAAGAGGAGTTACGCCGTAACCTTCTATTTCTTCGTAAATGCACTAGATCTGCTAGTTACGGCGTAACCTTATAAGTAGTTACGCCGTTGTCTTCAATAAACTTGGTTACGTCGTAAGTGATGCAGTAGTTACGGCGTAAGTATCAGCGGCGTGGAACCTCTTTTGACCTAATGGAGTTACGTCGTAACCTCTTGATAAGTTGGACTTCTGGGTCACGCAACAGTTACGGCGTAATGTGATAGACGAGTTATGCCGTAACTTCTTCAAAATAGGCATACTGTGATAAATCTTTAGTAATGTTTCCATTTCCGCGTCTCTTTAGCTCTAATGCTCGTAATTTACCTGAAAGTGGAAAACAATGGAAAAAAAGCGTAAATCCATATAAATGATATAATTAACGAGCATTATTGGGGGAAATTGACACTTAATATTCAGGACTATTTGATGTTATCAGAAACCAATAAATATTAGGCATAAACGGCTCTTTCTTGGTTATTTTCGGCCTGATTTGGTAAAGAAATGGTATGTGTTTTTGCACATACCAAAATACCCCAGACTAGACGATTGTCGTGTCCTCACGCAATGCAATCAACTCACGCTTCTAAAACCAAGGATTTCAATCTCTTTCTACTAAACATATGAAAAGTAGCAAAGATTCCTCAAAAGAGATTAAGAAAACCTTAATTCTAAAAACGCCCCGTTTACCTTTTAATTTCATATATAGATATTACGATTAAGCCCATTCCAATTATGAGTGACGGTTGGTTGAACTTTCATGTCGATCAATAACTCCAACATTTTTCAAACGACATTTTAGGATCACGGAGTAGGAAACACAACTCAGCGAGGAGTGACCATACGGATAGAATACATCGTCCCTGATTTTTCGCAAGTCCCAAACTGAGCGTAAAATCGAAATCATTGTTAAATATGACTATAGATGCTAACACTACCCATGGAAGTTACTTGTGTAATTACCTTTTGCTCCTATTTTCCTATTTTCCTCTATTTATTTTATTTTTGTTGAGAAATGAATTTCTTCAAATTTCTCGTTTCGCTAATTAGTTATCCATCTTCCCTCGAAAACCGTTGCACACAAGAATGAGGTCCACATCAAGGTCCTAATTTAACACGATTTAGGGAGATATCCTTTTTATTACGACCGAAACAACTCATCTACGAGTCCAGAGACATAAGCTTTTATTTAGATATCTCCCGAATTCAAAGTTTGGCTTAACACTATTTCAGCACATTTGCATTTTTGCAATTTATGCCCTTGGTCTTTTCAACCACTAATTCAACGGGATTACCGTTTTATCAGAAGTCTTATTATGACTTTGGATTTTTCCTTCACCTTTTTGATGTCCATGACAACGGGGGTACCGTCGGACATAGAAAACTTTTATGGCTTTTGATTTTTCACTCTAATACATTTGGGCTTTATTTCATGTTAATTTTTGCCAAACTCCGAATCCCACGGCTTTTATAACAATAGAAACAATAGCAGCAAACTATCAAGAATCAGTTGTCTATTACACCGCAACACTGACAGTACCTCGATGTGTACCCAACTCTCATGGGCAAGGATTTTCTAAAGAAGATAAAGAACTAACTATCGCCAAAAACTTAACATCTTTAATTATTTATTCACAAATATGGGGTGAGACAATTTTGTGGGAGCAAAAAGCCACAAGTACCTTCGATGAGCTCTAAAGAGAACCATCTACTCCACACTTAGCATCTAAACTCATAAGTAACTCTATCATTCCTCGATCTCCGTAAATTTAAAATCTCAAATAATGAGATCCGCGGATGCTTAGCCGATAATTAAATTATCTATGGTTAAGGGAACAAGCTAGGGCTCAACATGCCCGGTCAAGTCAGAATTCTATTCCTACTCTCACCAGCGGAAAGTCAACAAGGTGTCAAAACATATATTAACTTAGCGAATGCTTCGTCAAATAATCTCAAGTCTCGCATTTTTAAAGTCACTTATTAGAAACTAGCAAATCTTTCAAAGCTTTGCATATTTAAAATCACTTAGGGAAGCTTGAAAATTCTTGGCCTTTTGAGCTAGAATCGCATTTTATAGCCTCTTGTCTAAGCAGTTAGCAAAGGCTTTTTCAAGAAAACACATATTTAAAGTAACTTCTAAGAGACTCGCAAAGACTTTTCAATCATAAAACTAGCAAAAGCTTACAAAAATTTTAAATTTTCTCATTTTTGCACAATTTTTTTATTTTCTAAGGAAAAACGTGGTTGCGAGAGTATACGACAAAAAACAAGCAAGTGCGGTCAAATCAAATCGAAGATTACCCACCCCAGACTAAAACGAAACATTATCCTCAATGTTTTAAGGCAAGGTCATCAACGAAAATCTAAATTCCGTTTATTAAGTATGCTAAAAGATGAACGTTAGTCAATTATATTAGGATATCGGATTTCCATCAGCACTGATCATGAAACTCGAGTGGAGAAAAGAAAAACTTCGAGCACGAGAGTCTTCATATCGAGAAATCCTGAACAAAAACATCACAAATAACCAAACACGAGAAATCAAAGAGGCTAACCCATTCACGTCACTTATTAGAAAATAGAAATAAGATAAAGATAAGCATGGGGTGCCTCCTACGAAGCGCTACAGTTTTTGATCATCGAGTCGCTAGCCTGACTTGTCCCCGAATTCATTTATCCTTGGGGCAGCAAGCGGGAAAGATACCCGGATCAACGATGGTATCCTCACTCCGGAGGGAAAGAGAATGGGTAGGTTGGGAGGGAAAGAAAACTTTGGGCTCAAGCACATAAGGGTCAAAAATAACACCCCCCAAACTCTTAATGGTTATATCATGAAAGAACGATCCATCATCCGGTTGTTTAGCGGGTGGACGACGGGATGATGGATCCAAGTGAAACGACTCCATAGAAGAAGAGAGTCCATGGTACAGAGAAATGTTTTTTTAATGGTTCAACAATGAAGGCATCCAAGATAGGATCCTTTTTCCAGATAACTTTGGTGATATGAAGTTCATCTATGATGAGTATCCCGGGGTTAAAAATCTTGTCCTCGGAGAGGAATGATATCAAAGTATCATCTACGGGAAAATCCTCACGAGAAGAGGAATCACTCTCGGATAAAAAATATTGTAGGACCTCTGGATCAACAAGCTCATCAATAGAATCTTTCACTTTCTTTTCTTTCTTTGGATAAAATGGATCATCATATTCTATTTCTTCCAAAAGATCATTCTCTGAAAAAATCGAGTCTGTAGGAGCAATTTCATCGGCGAACTCCTCGAAATAAATTGACGGATCTTGATTCAAAAAATATTCGATTTCTCGTAAATCAGCTCTAAAATCAAAGACGTCGTCCTCACTTCCCGGTGGAAGAGGATCAATGCGAGCGAGTTCATCGGCGAACTCCTCGAGAAGTAAATCGATAGAAGAATTGTTGTTCCCTATTCACTATAGTATAAAAACAATTTAAGTATTGTAAACAGACTAATAGTGAATCAATGACTGAAAAGATATAAGTAAAACACAAAGAGTAATTTTCAACATCATATTATTTATTAGAAATGAATCAAAATAATACGTTACCCTAGTACTTGCGGAACAGTACTAGGGATTGAAATGACAAAGTTTTGTAACTCCTCACTAAGCTCAGGCTAAGTCTGAGCACAACTACAAGGAACCACTGAGCTATCTCAGGGACAAAGTTGTATTTGGAGGAGTGAAAGATGGCTTTTGTGTGTGCGTGTTTTACAATTCACAAGCTTAGTTCTTTCACTCCATCTCTTATGCTATTTATACAAGTATGAGTTTTAACTCTTTCCTAAGTGACAAACTGGTAATTTGCAGAAGATAAAATACTGATGTATTTTTTCTCTGTTTACAAAGACTATATTAGGTAAGGGACCAAGTCACTTTCTTCATGTCAGTACTGATGCTGATACTAAAATGGAAACTTTCAGGGTAAGTACTTCGTCTTATTCGTTTCCATTGTAACCGTTTTATCCCGCCCATTCTTCTGTCTTCATAGTCTTCAGTGTAAGTAGTTGGTGAGGAGTTTAGGGATTCAGTGAGTTATTGTCATCACTCACTGAATCCACCATTTTCTTCTTGACTCAGTCTTCACCCTTTAAGTTTTGCCTTACTGAGTGGAGAGACTTATTCTTCGTCTTTTACTGATTATCCTGAAGATGGCTCACTGAGAGACTATGCACTCAGTGACCTGTTAGTGTTTAACGATATAAACACTTAGGGTATTTTCTATTCAAATCCTTGACTTAAGGGGTTTGGGTATTTACTGAACCCAACAGTCTCCCCCTATTTAGATATACAAATAGCCTAAGTGTTTGATCAGTGTAAGTGAGCAAATGGCTTCTTCTTACACTGAATGTACTACTGAACATAATAAGGAACACTGAATATTTTAAAAAACATACATCGTTTATTGATCAATTACAAGGTTCCTATCACTAGTACAAAAGATAGATGATAATGATGTCAGTCAAGATGGATCCTCAGTGCTTCAAGCTTAGGTTTCTTTTTTAGGAGTGTTTCTTTGTCAGGGTGCTCTCTTATCTTAGCATTCAGGTCATGGCAGAACCTGATGTTTGCTGGGGTTTGGATCTGAGAGGCCACAGGTATGTACCTCAGCATTGCAGCCACACCTGCCTGATAGCTCAGCATAGATATCAATGTGGAACAGTCCTCTTTTAGACTTTTCAATCACGAGACAGTTGACAAATTTCACACCTTCAGGCAGCTCCCTGTTGCATTCAAGTCCAGGCACTTTGATCTCAGGCTGGAACTCAACTCTCTTTCTCTTGCCCTATGATGACTGAGGTTGAGATCCTTGTGGTGCAGTCACGGCAGGCTGAATCCCCAGTTGTGTTGGTGCATCTCTCAGTCTTTCATACCTTTTGCTGAGCATTTTCATCAGCTCCTTAACCACCTCATTCTTCTTCTTTTCAATTATTACACCCAGCTCATCGAGTTCAATGATCCCAAAATCAGTGAATTGTAGGGGATCATGAACCTCGAAGTGTCTTTTGTCATCCCCCCTGTAAACATTCATGGCCAGTGGTTTGGACTTGGGGATGATTCAGACATCTGTGATTTTCTCAGGTAGCCTTCTATTTGTCATTGACCAGTTGTAGTGATCAATTCTTGCTTGCCTGATGGCTGCAGCTTTCTTGTTCCTTTCTTCCAACTGCTTTTTCATTTCAGCCATTTTAGCAGCCTGAGCATCTTTGAACTTTTGTCCAGCCTGACCGTTTTGAAGATTCTTTGGATTAATGCCAATATTTTCAGCTTCCTCAGCAATAACTTGTACCAGTGCTTCTTTGCTTTTCATTTCTTCTTCAGCTTGTTTCTTTCTCCTTTCTTCCTTAGCAAGATATGCAGTAAGCTGTTGTGGTGTGAGCAGGTACTGAGTGTTGCCGATCATATAGGGAATCTTCTCAGGCTCAGGTGGTGTTTGCATTATGCCTTTTCTTTTGTCCTGGACTGAAGAAGATGATGCTACCAGGGGTGGTGTTGTTGTAGTCACTGTCATTGTTGTTGTTGTTGAAGATGTTGGTGGTACTGATGAAATTGGTACAGCAGGGACTGGTTTAGTTGGCTCCCCCTCAGTGTGAGAGGAAGTCTCTTCAGTAGTCTTCTCCCCCTCAACTGTTGTCGCAACATGAGTGAGAGCAAGAGTTACATCAGACACTGGGGGAGTTTCAGTGGCTTGACCTTTGAAGGCTTGATAAATTTCAGTGAGCATAGCCTTGATGTCAGTAGTATCCTGCTGAAGACTGGTGACTTTTTTTTCCAGATTAGCCTGAGATAATTCCAAAACAGTCATCCATGGCCCAATATTCCAAGCCATGGAAGATGATGCCTTAGCCAGAGTGGTCACCTGAGCATCTAAGGAACCCAGCGTTGCCTGAAGAGACTGAACTGAAGATTGAAGACCCTGAACATTGGCAGACTTCAGCATGTTGATTAGTTCAGTGAGGTCTGAGGAATTCTTCAAGTAAGCCTCTGTAGCCTCCAACACTTTTGAGTTGAGTGTTGAGTCGTCTTTGACTGAGTCCCTGATTTCATCAATCTTTGTCCCACAACCCTGAAGATGTTTAAGAAATTTAGCCAGGTTATCATCCAATCTATGAAGATGCTCGTACATGATATCTCTGTGTTCATCAGTGTTAGCATTGAAAGTGAGCACATCAGACTTTAGATCAGCATAACTTGCAATAGCTTTGGTGTGTTGATCCCACAATGTGTCATTGACCCCAGAATATATCTTTCTTGAAGCTTTGGTGATCCACATAACTAGCTGCCTTTCAGTGATTGGAATAATATTATCAAACTGGCTGAATTCATCAGAACTGGATGAAGAGGAGTCACAGTCATTATCTTTAGGCTGAAATGGAGACTCATTAGACTTTGGTGGATCAGGTTGATGTTCTTGTTCAGCTTGAACATGAGCGTCCACATCTTCTCCTGCTGATAGAATTTCATCTTCACTTTCAGCATGTTCTTCATCAGAAAATAGTATCTCAGTAACATCAGCAACAGTTAACAAGGTGGGGGTGATGGGTTCCGTATCAGCGGGTGGTATTAATCCCTCTGAGTCTTTGTCCCCCTTTGACCCCTCAGACACTGATGGGTTTTTCCCAGTGCCTTTGGCGGAGTCAGTGACAGTTATATCCCTATCAGCGGGTTGTTTAGTTCCCTCTGAGTCTTTGGGATCATTCAGTTTGCCCTCAGACAAAGGCTGTGATTTTCTAATGTCATCCTTGGGCGTTGTGGAAGGCGCTCCCTTACCAGCGGGTTGTATGTTTCCCTCTGGATCTTGGGGAGTAGTAGTTGGGACCAAGGGCACTAATTGTGATTTATCAGTGTCCTTCGTTGTCACCAGGGTAGATGTTGCTTGGTCTCCAGTGGGTGGCAGATCAGTCTGGGGCTTCTTTTGCCTTTTGGGCAGTGTTCCTGAAGCCTCAGGGCCCTGAGACTTGGGTTTGGTCTTAGTCCCAGTCTGAGACTTCCCCTTTCTCTTTTTAGGAGCAGGGTTAGGAGACACTGAGTCACTCTGGTTGTTTACAGAAACCATATGGGCCGTCAATTCAATATTAGTGACAAGGGATGAGTCCTTTTGAAAATTAGATTGACTCAGGATGCCAGGTAAAGCACAATATTTTTGTTCCTGAGGATAATTGCAACCCAGTAACACTTGTAAAGCACATGAGACAAACCTACGATATGAAATGTATTTCGCCCTAGTTTTGCTCAGTAGCTTGGTTACGAGATCACTGTAAATAATCTCCCCTATGTCGACAGTGACCCCATTCATCAAGCAGTATGCCACCATCAACTGAATAGAATTAACTTGTTCAGTGGATGAGTGGTTCCCACCGAGGACCTGAATCACAAAAGTGAATAGGATCCTCCAAGCCACGGGAAATGAACTCTTGGTGACTGGGGTCTTGTCCAAAAATTTTGGATCCAAAATGATTTTTTTAACCCATCCTTCACTATAGAAGGTTTAGGATGGGCAACATAGACACCATTATTGTAGTCTAACCCTGTTGAAGTACAAAACGTTTTATAGTCCAGGGTGACTGATCTTTCCCCGTTAAAAAGACTGAACTTAATGAGATACTCCCTGAGTGGTCTTAAGTCTGTCTTATTAGTTGAGGGTGACGGGTCATAGGCCGTGGCTGTAGCCCAAAACTCCCTGAGGAGGTTTTGGTACAGTATAGAGGGACACTGAACAAAGGCCGTTTTCAGTGGGCAGTTGAACAAAAATTTCATTATGTCCTTATAGGCTGGGACATTTTGCGGGTATTCAAAATTGCCAATGACATTATTGGTTTTAAATTCAACGTTACTGTGATCCCCTACCCACTGTGATGCAAACTGAAGAGATTGTGTTCTTGCCATTTCCATTAAAAAGTTTTTAGGGTTTTGAAAAAATATCTTGACAAGAACAATCAAAGGGTTTTAAATCTCTTAAGTTTGTGATGAAAAACTTTTGTAAAGATTTACAGAGAAGATTTTTCAGAAAATGATTTGAAGAACACAAAGATTTCTGGGTTTGAAAGAGTATTTTGACACCGTTTTGTTGCAGAAATACTTTGTGTGGTTTTTACTGATTTTGTGAGGGGTATTTATAGAGTGATGAGAGGGCTAGTTTATGCACAAATATAGATTTGTAAAGTTAGTTTTGAAAACGTTTCGAATTTCCACATTTAATGCCACCACTCCACTACCCACTGTAAAATCCCGGTTTTCAAGGAACAGTTGCAGCGCACAGTAAAAGTGCATTTTGCAACAATAAAATATCCATAAGATATTTCATGTGAGAGGGGGCATTTAAAGCCAAGTGGGATGAGGTAAGTATTTGAGGGACCCTTGTCATGGATGACAGTAAGACAAAGAGACATATATTCCTATATTAAATTGGCATAGTTACCAACCTAGGACACTTAAGTAACTGATACTTGGAGCATTTAGTTATTCAATAATATCAACTGTCAGGGTCCCTGAGTGAGTCTTACTCATTCAGTGTGATGGTTATTTTGGGGTATTGTTCAGCGAGGGTG
Source organism: Chrysanthemum seticuspe (assembly GCA_019973895.1). Taxonomy (NCBI): domain Eukaryota; kingdom Viridiplantae; phylum Streptophyta; class Magnoliopsida; order Asterales; family Asteraceae; genus Chrysanthemum; species Chrysanthemum seticuspe. The sequence continues at coordinate 214,059,156 of BPTQ01000006.1, forward strand.
AACTATTTCAGAGAAAACTTACTGAGATTGGGATTGGCTTTCGGACTGCTGACTTTCAATGTCAAGCATTCCCAATTCAGCTTTCAGTCTCTTGAAGGTAGGTTCATCTAAGGGTTTGGTGAAGATATCAGCAAGTTGATATTCAGTAGGGATGAAATAAAGCTCTATGTCTCCTTTCATTATGTGGTCCCTGATGAAATGATATTTGATATCAATGTGTTTGGTTCTTTGGTGAAGGACATGGTTGTTGGAGATTGCAATAGCACTGGTGTTATCACAGAAGATGGGTACCGTTTTGTAATGGATGTCATAGTCACTGAGTTGACTTTTCATCCATAGTACATTGGCACAGCAGCCTACAGCAGCCACATACTCAGCTTCAGCTGAAGACATAGCCACTGATTATTACTTTTTAGCACTCCGACAGACCAGTTTTCCTCTAAGAAATTGACAGGACCCTGAGTTACTTTTTCTGTCCATGTTGCAGCCATCATAATCAGAATCAGAATACCCTTTAAGGTCAAACCCTCAACACTTTGGATAGTAGAGTCCAAGGCTTGGAGTTCCCTTCAATTATCTGAGTATTCTTTTGGCTGCAATGAGGTGGGATTCTTGGGGATTTGACTGATATCTTGCTATTAGACAGACTGAGAATTGTATGTTTGGTCTAGAAGCAGTTAGATACATCAGTGAGCCAACAATCCCTCTGAAATGAGTTTGGTTGATTGATTTGCCAGTGAGATCAGGTCCAAGGTTGTTAGGAGGGACCATTGGTGTCTTCACTGTGGCATAGTCAGATATCTCATATTTCTTCAAGAGATTTCTGGTGTGCTTCTCTCGATTGATGGAGATTCCTTTAACAGTTTTCCTGATTTGTAGTCCAAGGAAGTATGTGAGTTCACCCATCATGCTCATTTCAAACTTCTTTGTCATCAGTTTTTCAAACTGTTTGCAAAGAGTGTAGTTTGTTGAGCCAAAGATGATGTCATCAACATATACTTGGACTAGTATCATATCTTGTTTTGTCCTGTAGATAAACAATGTGTTGTCTATCTTTCCTTTGACAAACTTGTTTTGAATCAGGAAGGCTGAGAGAGTTTCATACCATGCCCTGGGAGCTTGTTTCAGTCCATAAAGGGCTTTATCAAGCTTGCAGACATAGTCAGGGAATTCACTACTCTCAAAGCCTGGAGGTTGCTGAACATACACATCTTCCTTGAGTTCACCATTCAGGAATGCACTTTTTACATCCATTTGGTAAACTTTGAAGTTCATGTAGGTAGCAAATGCATGGAATATCCTGATGGCTTCCATTCTTGCAACAGGAGCAAATGTCTCATCATAGTTAATTCCTTCTTCTTGACTGTAACCTTTGGCTACAAGTCTGGCTTTGTTTTTAATGACATTGCCATTTTTGTTAATACAAATAAGCCGTAAAAACGTTTATTTATATTTTACGATCTTCTAATGTTTTGTCGATAACAAAAGTAAAATCATATTAACGAAACAAATAAAATACGTAAATGGTTTGAACTAATAGTTTTCTAACATATTCACATTTTCACATAAAACACTAAAACAAGTATAAGTGATTTTATGATCTAGATATATATGTACAACAACTAGTGTTTACATATTGGCTTAACAAATATAAGTGATTTTATAATCTAGATATATATGTACAACAACTAGTGTTTACATATTGAGTTAACACATACTTAAGCTAAGTATACTAAAATGGGTAAAAACAAGTATATACTAAAATGGGTAAAAAACAAGTATATACTAAATAGATAAAAACTAGCAAATGGTTTTGACCCATAACCCATGGTTTTATATATACCACTTATACAAGTTCAATGTATCCTTAAGGTACATTGTATCTAGAAAGAAAACCATGGATCAACCCATAACCCATGACCCATGACCCATAACCAAAAATACCCATGGGTAAAGAGGAGCGTTCCACGGATCCCTAGCTTTGTGCTAGCCGGATCCCAAGTGGAAGGGATCCGTGGGATCCATGGGAACAGTGAGGAAATTTGCCTATAAATAGTGAGCCATTTCTTCATTATTACTCACCCCTTTCAATCCTCTTTCTAACACACTTTCTCCCCTGAGTTAGATCTCACTAACCTTAGATCCAAGAGATCTTTGTTTGTAGTTTTGTTTTTGTGTGATCTTTTAGGTTCCTCTTAAAGGCAAGATCACCACCTTTGAAGTCGAGCAATCTCAAGTCCATGAGTTTCTATGCTTTCTCATCATCAAGGCTATTGAAGTCCTCTTGTTGATGATTCCTTTCTTTCTTCAAAGAAGTGTAGTGTTAAAGACATTAGTGAAAGATGTCTCAAGTGTCAAGACGAAGATAGGTGCTTAGAAGTCAAAGACAAAGAAGCATTAGTGAAAGGTGCTTAAAAGTCAAGACAAGGAAGCACTAGTGAAAGGTGCTTAGAAGTGAAGACACAAGACATTAGTGAAAGGTGTCTTGTATATCTAGTCAAAGGCATTAGTGAAAGGTGCCTTAGATGTACAATCGATATGGTGTGTTTCGATGTACAAGATAGACTAGTATAGGATCCAAGGATATTGATATCCTTGATGATGTTGTAAAGGAGTAGATCTCCTTTGGGATTAGTCGTTGGTGTAGTGTGGTAGTAGTTCCTCCATTGCAATGGAACTAGGTGCTTAGCCTAGTACCTAATAAAGGGTAGGCGACGTTGTGAAGGTGTAGTTCACCTAAGGTGTGAAAGAACTGTTGGTTTTATGGACAATAAATTAATAGACGTGAGTTAGGATCGAACTCGAGACTATGGGATTGCACACTTTACGTATGAGAATTTAAAGTTAATAATTAAATATAAACGTTATATTTATTTATTTATTAAACGAAATAACTAACGGACGTTAAGTAATTAATGTAATGGATTAACGGTCGTTAAATGTTTATGGAAAAGGACTAAATTGCAAAAGTTGGGAAGGTTCCGGAATCCCTTTGGGAATCCTACACCGATCGGCCAAGGATCAAAACAAGGAAAGAAAAACCCAACTTGTTCACCAAGTTTAGTTGTATATATAAACAAGGCTTGGGGTTTTATTTTTCTAGATCTCTTGTGCTCATTAGCTAAACCCTAAAAATTGTTTTGTGTGTGTTTTTGTCTCCAAAACCGATCGTACACCTTATAGGGGTCGATCCAAGTCTTTTCCACAAAACCAAGTTATTTGTTTTATAAAAACTAGCATTACTTTAATTCGGTTTAGTACGTGTGTACAAGAACATAGTACAATCACACTATTGATTGTATCTTGGATTGAATTACAAAACGGTAAGGGATAATTCATATAATCCTATAAACCCTAATTAGGGTTCATCCTAATTGCTAGTTTGTGGAATTGATTCTTGTTCGGCTAGAATCAAGAAAAGGTACGCATACTTTATTCTTTAGTTAATTAATTATTCATTATATGTTCCTATACGCTTCCGCACTTACTTTGATGTTTATTGTTTATATTTATGATTAGTCATGTTATATAATTCCAACAGTGGCATCACGAGTCATTGGTTTTAATGAGTAATTAATTACTAAACACGTAAAAAACGGATATTGTATTGTGTTTGATATGATTTATTCTAGGGTTTTGGTTATGATTATATAAACCCTAATTTTAGGGTTAAGGATTTTGCCCTAATTTGGTTTTAAAAATCTATTATGGATCGAAAATTTTTTGTATGGGTGGAAACCCTAAAATTTTTTAGTCGATTTCCTAAATTTTTTTTAGGGTTTATATTAATTGTTATGTTATCAATATCGAAACCTAGATTTAATATATTTGTTACGTGATAAATTCATGAATAAAGTGTTATGTGACATGGAATTGTATGCGATCTTGTGACTTAATTGAATAATTGTTATGTTATATCCATGATGATACATGCATGTTTGTCATGGATAGTTGCTTGTATTATTATTTAATTGTTAAGATTGGATTAATTGTTAAGTTTTATACACATGTATAATTATGATAAATCTTGAATTGGGGAAAACTCCAATTATATACATTAATGAATCAATTATGTGCAATTTGGTATATCATTAATTATGGGTTTACGCAATCGATTCGTCGATGTATGTGGCTCACTTTCAATTGAGAGAGTGAAAGCCCTAATTAATATATACGTTAATTTAACCTAGACATTGATTATTAATAAGGTTTTATCGAATAAGTTGCATGTGGCTACTTGTTTACACGTATAAATTGTTTATTATGTGCGCATTGTTTTTAGTTGTTTATTTTTTTTTATTGGTATTACTTGTTTGTTTATTATGTGCGACAGTTTTAAGCAAAGGGTAATTTTGAATAGAAAAATAATACGGACTAAACAATGGTGAAATTTGATTTGTTTTGGAAGAGTTAAGTTTTCTATAGTTTAATTGATTGGTGACTTTGGTACAATGACTGAACGGCTCACCCATTCGAATGAACTATAAAGGGGTTATTTAAGAAGTGCGCACAATCACACTGAATGGATGTCTAAGGTTATGCGTTTGCGCTTACCTGGTCCTCTGCCCTCTGTAAGTTCGAATGGAGCTACTTAGTAAGCCATAAAAGTACAAGCTCATCTTAAGGGCGAATTAGTTTTAATTCCATGCGCCACTTCGGTGGTAATTATCCGAAACACTAAGTGTTTACACTTATGCAAAAGTACGGTATAATGGATGATAATTAACACTAAATTCCTTGATTGGTGAACCCAATACCTCAATCAAAACTTTGATAATTTGATCTTTATGAATTGGTAATAAATTTTTTTTTATTAAAATTATGCTACAAGATGAATGCATGACATCTTTGTACATCTTTGATTAGACCACATAAAATCAAAACTAGTACCCTTTTAAATTAAGAATATGCCATCTAATTAAAAGGAACACTTGAAGTTGCAATTTACGTCATGACAGTACTTGGCGAGATTGTGATGGAAAGGTAAATCTCTATGTAAAGTCAGACCTTACATGGACATATTTGCAGTTCTTTAAGTTAGACACTTAAGTTGAGTAGGAAGTGAGACCTGGACTCAATGGCATAAGATGGGATGAAACATGTTTATATTTGCAATAGCGTTGGAAAATATAAATCCCATAATGATCTAGGAGTTGGAAATTGTTTGCCAATTAATGTTCGACAGATTACCTTATTATATGCGTTTCGTTGCTAGCAGATCAACTGATGTAATGAACCTATGATAATTTGGATCCTAGTTTTCGAGAAAATTCTATGGTTATATGAATATTACCTTGGGTATTTTATTTTCTTGAAAAGTTTAATTATCGAAAATACTAAAATTGAATTTTGCTAATTCTTTAAATGTATTAATGCAACATTAAACCGTAAACGTAGGTTATTCCTGTATTGGTAAAATTGATCTACACCTGTAAGGGTTTTAGTAGAGTCAACGTTACTAAGAGAATAAACCTAGTCCTCTTTTCACGCGAAAGAGTGAGATTCAACCCTATCCCTTTTCATGAATGAAGAAAGGTATGATAGGACAATTAGAATTGTCTAAATTCTAAATACATAACTCGTAAGCAAATTTTAATAGTTAAGAAAATTGCATATTTCTGAGTTATTAAATTAGAAGCTAGACTAATTACTGTATAATTGGTAAACAACAAACTAGCATATTTTATCTAGTTGTTGTGTTTTGACCATTTAAAAGTACTACTTACAATTGTTGGAATAGTAGAACTATTAAGAAAGAAATTGCATGCCCAATTTTTCAAGTTAATAGCATTGATGGATAAATTCATCATCTACATAGTAGAATACATTCTTTTAAGTACATTTGTAATTGTTATGTATGGACTTTCTCAAAGGTGTAGGAAGTAAATAATACACTATTTTCTTTCACTGGTTAATGAAACACTTACAATGTTGTCAAATCCAGTGGGAGTGTTGTGTTCTTATTACTGAATAAAGAATTAATGTAATGATCTCTTATTCAGTGGGAGTTACAAGCTTTGTTATCTTGGTAGTAACTCAGATTATCTCTAGAATGTCTTATGATAATTACTTTCCACTTATAGACACTTATGTTTTCAAGGATAGTCATGTACGTTTCCTTATTAGACAATGAAGTGGTTCTACATCTACTAGTTATGCTAATATCAATGACAAAATCATATTAGTCACATAAACAAACATATGTCGTGTTGTTTATCTGCTACATGATGTTCCATGCACAAGTGGGAGAAATCTATATTGTGTGCAAGGTACAACATATAAGTATATGATTTAACGGATTCTCTTGACTGCAAGGTAAGAGACTAACATTCTAATATAACTTGAACATATCTAATTCAAGAAACATTTGGTGTTGCAATTTACGTCATGTCAGACCTTGGCGAGATTGCAATAACAAAGTAAATCTCTATGTAAAGTCAGACCTTGCATGGACATATTTACAGTTTCTAAATTAGACAAGTATTTAGAACATGTGTCAAAATGATATATAAGACTACTTCAAATTAAATATTTATGTATTATTAGAATGACATAAAATTAAATGAAGTAATCTAATCCTACTTCAATTTGTTTATTTATGAATTTTGGAATGACATAAATGAAAAATAATGTAGTCGTACATTATTATAAAGTAAATAAATTAACTTGAAATTATAATTGAAACCAAGAGTTGTGTTCATAATTACTTTAGTTAAACATGTTTATGATTCATTGTAAAGACATAAACATAAAGTCTTTTTAGACTTATAATAAAGTAAGACGTTAACTTGTTATGTTTTTTTAATTAAGACATATACAAGAAGTCATTGAGTTGATCAATGATTTATAACGTATAATGGGATTATAACAGTTTATGTTTCTTGTTGAAACATGGATATGAAGTGACTTAGTTAAAAGGTACTTGTGTTATAAAGCATGCAATTGGCTTGGAAAGTCTATTATACCATTAAGTTGACTTAGTTGGTAAATAGGTAAGCCAAAAGGAATATGTTTATCTTATATATTGTTAGATTGTCTTACAATATTAAATTCTAATGAATACCACAAGTTGATGGTATGTTCAGTTAGGAGAATCAAACTCTATTTGATTTGTTTGATTCATGATAACCATAACTTCTTTCTTAAAAAGTAACAAGGTTAGAATATTGAGTATGGATTGAATATACTCAATATGACTCCAACCTAGAAGATTAATAAAACACCATTTCATTATGGAATGTGATGAATCACATTAAGTTTTAAAGTTGAAGATTCTGAATTTGTTAAACTACTTATGAATAGGTTATTAACAAACTAATGTCAAGAATTATCAATGTGTATTTGTAATGTCCCAAATAGAGAACAATGTAGTTTTGCTCTAATTGCTAAGTATATATAGATAGTTTATATATTACAAAAAGCAAGTGGGAGTTTTTATCTTGAAAGATAAAATTACAAGATACATAATCTTCTAAAACACACTAGTAAATATCATGATGAGGTTAGACATGTAAATGATAGACCTCATGATGATGGAATTTTCATTCATAGATCTGCAAGGATATCTCAGATATTTGACTTATATGCTGAGAAATATGAGTTACAGGATTATAGTAAACCTGATAATCATTATGATGGATTACCAAATATTGAATTGGGAAAATTACTCATACTATGAATGTTAAAGATGCTGTCCATAAAGATAATCAATTTTGGAAATTTGGTTTATCTTAATAGTTAGACTAGAGAATGGAAATGAGTTTCTTCAAAGAGATGAAAAATCCTAGTGGTTTGAATGTCTATGTAGAAAATCATATGGACAATATTGTACACATATTTAATGCATGTCTTATGACAAGATTATTAATCATACTTAAGCAATTAATTGTGATTGAATATTCTTTCCTATACACATTAAATATATAAAGATGATAATTGTCATACTTGTTTTCATTAATATGAAATATGACAATGGAATATCAAAACTCTTTCTTGAGAAATTACTTGAGCGAGGACGGTAAGTAATTGAAAGGTTTTTTGAATTCATATAATCTTTGGAAGTGTACGAAGTGCAATAATTCATGAATGGATAAATGCATGCATCTATGAAATTATTCTTATGTTAAATTATTAAATCCATTTTCGATTTATAATTTAAATAAGATAAATTTTAAGTATTCCTGAAAGCTAGTGGGAGTATTATGTTAAGTTTCTTAAATCTTATATGTTGTATAACATATAGTAAGCAACATTCCTTGTAAGCTAAATGTTAAGTCTTATATTGGAATGAAACTTCACTTGTAAGATTTAAGAATTAAAACATACAACCTTGGAATATATGTTTATTGTTAATAAACATGTGCAGTAAAATAAATGATTCTAATAAAACATGATATATCATTTGGGAAATTGATAAATATTTTTTTGACAAGATAGAACGTGAATGAAGTCTAAGTTTGACATGTAGATTCATCATGTACATCATGTAGTGTATTAAAATTGTTGTATCATTCTTGAATAAGAAGTGATTTGACAACATTGATATCTAATTAAAAGTTATTAGATAACTTGTGTAATGAATATTCTAATAGAATTACATCCTCTCAGCCTGGAATTGCTCCTAAATTCTATGGATGAACAATATGTCAAATGTTGTGCAAATTGTCATCAGCTTTAAACTTGAAAGTTAGGAAAGCATCAAACATTACACAATAAGATATTATAGTTTACGAAGTTTTAATAAGCATATTGTTGTTTGTATACAATGATGCTGGTTTAATTGAGATGACACTCAATACTAGTCATGGTAGGATTTCATTCTTGATAATGACCATGTGACCTAGTTGTGCTACTAAGAGCGCAGTTGCATTATACATTAAAAGAATAAGAATACTTTAAACTTTAAAATGTTTGAAAGTTTAAATTGTCATAAAATTGGTGATAGAGGATGTCACACACTTTATGAATTATTATGTGGATTGTTGAATGCACACATACAAGGACTTCATTAATTGAATTCTTGAAATAAGTATTCTCAAAATTATGATAGATCAAGTTGGTTGATTTATGTCTAGTCAACAAGTATGATTGTCATTACTTGAGGCATAATTCATCAACTGGAATTTTCATGCATTGATCTATTTGGTATTTGGATAAGGGATGTTAAACAATTGTTATAATATAAATCAAATACTTGGTATGTTTGATTTTATAATATATTGTATCCTATATTTGCATGTTTAATCCGTGAGTAAATTTATTTGCTCTAAATCGTCCGTTGTCAATTAATGATATGGGAGTATCATTAAACTAAGACAAATCTGAGAGATATGGTAGAATATACTTGAAAGTATATTGATGAGAATGCATACCAATTTCAGATAATATTCAATGGATTGAATATAGGACTTATCCCAACTACACAATTTACTTTGTGGATATTGTTATAAGTAAATTATGAATAGTTATCCTCAGACTTGAGATACCAGATAAGTGTCATGAATGTAGTGCACTTCTGTGGAACAACTTAACGCTATACGTAACTGGTAGTCATAAGGGTTGTTTCCTGAAGTGTTGCAAAGTTCGTGGGTTATTCTCGTAGTCAAGATAGAATTTGTTCCTTCAAATTTATTTTGGAGTTTAATACTGCTGGGCCCCTCGTAGGGTTGACAAGATGTTTGTGTGGCCACACCCAAAGTTCTCCCCTGAATATGTTCAGAAGATTTGGTAATCTTGCTCAATCACTTAATAACGAGAAACAGAATGGTTGAATAAAGAATGACTTAATTCCATATCTTTATTTAACATGGTATTAGAAACAAAAGGATAATAATAATGAGAAATCATTAAAAGGTTTTCCAGGAGCCTTGCTCGAGTTGTACTAGAGGCATCGAAGTGTTGCTAGACGCTAACCGAATGTGATCACTCTATTAAGATATGTCCAAGTGGGAGCTGTTGGTTTTATGGACAATAAATTAATAGACGTGAGTTAGGATCGAACTCGAGACTATGGGATTGCACACTTTACGTATGAGAATTTAAAGTTAATAATTAAATATAAACGTTATATTTATTTATTTATTAAACGAAATAACTAACGGACGTTAAGTAATTAATGTAATGGATTAACGGTCGTTAAATGTTTATAGAAAAGGACTAAATTGCAAAAGTTGGGAAGGTTCCGGAATCCCTTTGGGAATCCTACACCGATCGGCCAAGGATCAAAACAAGGAAAGAAAAACCCAACTTGTTCACCAAGTTTAGTTGTATATATAAACAAGGCTTGGGGTTTTATTTTTCTAGATCTCTTGTGCTCATTAGCTATACCCTAAAAATTGTTTTGTGTGTGTTTTTGTCTCCAAAACCGATCGTACACCTTATAGGGGTCGATCCAAGTCTTTTCCACAAAACCAAGTTATTTGTTTTATAAAAACTAGCATTACTTTAATTCGGTTTAGTACGTGTGTACAAGAACATAGTACAATCACACTATTGATTGTATCTTGGATTGAATTGCAAAACGGTAAGGGATAATTCATATAATCCTATAAACCCTAATTAGGGTTCATCCTAATTGCTAGTTTGTGGAATTGATTCTTGTTCGGCTAGAATCAAGAAAAGGTACGCATACTTTATTCTTTAGTTAATTAATTATTCATTATATGTTCCTATACGCTTCCGCACTTACTTTGATGTTTATTGGTTATATTTATGATTAGTCATGTTATATAATTCCAACAAGAACTAGGTACTTAGCCTAGTACCTTATAAAGGGTAGGCGACGTTGTGTAGGAGTGGTTCACCTTGGTGTGAAAGAACCCGGTGGTTAGCCTAGTACTGGAAAAAGAGTAGGCGACGTTGTGAAGGCTTCTCCGCCATAAGGAGCTTGGTGTAGTGATTACGAACTCTCGAGTAGGTGACTCGGGGAGTGGAGTAGGGCAAGGAAGGTGACCTTGTAGCCGAACCACTATAAATACTTGCGTTGTGGTTTTGTGCTTCTTACTCTTTTCTTTCATTACATATCTTCTATATGCTTGCTTATCAACATCCAACACACACAACCAAATAGATTGATATAAGTCAATCTAAATAGATTAAAAGGAAGTTTTAATTGGTAAAACTATTCAACCCCCTTCTAGTTTTCCACAATTGGCATCAGAGCTTCGTTACCAAGTTTCTTGAAGTATATTGTACTTTAAAAACTTGATACGATCCATAGTTAATTGAAAACTACAAAGAAGGTTTTTTTTTTCATAAAAACAAACATCATGTTTTTTAAAAAAAAACGATATGTTTGGATGTTGATTTGATAACAACATTTTTTTATTTTTCTTTTCACTTAAATTGCACTAATCTTCTTTGTGATGTTGATTAGTCAAAGCTCATACCCACCAAGCTTTAGGAGTTGCTTGGTAACAAGAATACCTTCCTTAAGAAGGTATCTTAGATGCAAAGGAGCGGGAATCGTCTAAGTGGCATTTGTCATTTGAAAAAGACATTCCTAAGTGCATTCAAGGTATGAATTTCTACTTATATCTAAATGATATTTGTTTAGTATATAAGTGTTATTTGCTAGGCTTTTATTTGAGTAGATTTTTGTGTTTACACATGATTTACATGTAGCTTCGTTAGGAAGCCTGTTTCTCACATACGTGTTATTTTTCTCGTCTATAGTCATAGTATATAGAGCTTATGCTTTATTTCTTCTAATAAAACAAAAACACGAATTTCAAAAATTCCTCCTTCCCTATTAATTAACCCACTCGACGCCCACTTTTTCAATCTTCACTTTTTTAAATTTTCCAATTTCAAAAATTCCCTCTCATTCAAAAACTTCATCTTCCTCCTCATTCCATCTCTTCCTAAACCAAGAAGATCCGTCATCAACATGGTTTACATCGCACTCGTGCTCATCGCCCTAACACTCATCGCACTTGTGTTCCCTATGATGAAGTTCACATACGGAGACATTTACTTTGTGTTGTTAATCTATATTGGGGTCATTTACCCAATCCTTTGTATCATCCTTAGCATTGAAATGCAATATTATTGATAATCTATTTTATCTAGGATGTTTGTGTTATTATGTGTGTTTCATTTCTTTTGATCTATATGTGTTATATTCTTTCGTGATACATTAGATGTCATGTATGCATGCTAAAAGAAAATGTAGGATAAAACATACTTCGTGGTACAATAACCGTAAAACCTATGTTTTTATTAAAACTGGTTCTGTTACTACAGATCCACGGATCCCGGAAGTTACACTAGCCGGATCCCTTTTGAAAAGGAACCGTGGGATCCGTCCTACTGGAAAACAGTTTTCATGCAAGATTAAAAACCACTATCCTTCTAAAAGTAATAATCCACTAGAGTTTCAAAACCATGAGTTAGCTAAATACTAATAAAAATAAAAACCATTGTTAATAGAATATCTAGTAAAAACGTTAGATTATTATAGGTTGACCATAAACGTCTTCCCTTATTAACCCATCACTTTTATAGGTTCAACTATGACGCATGAATACGAGTTTGATTTTTTACTCACTAGCGTCTACACCCCGAACATTTCCCTTGAGCCCAAAACACCTGGCAATCATGTCTGTGGGTTCAATAATCTCGAAAACCGTCACTTCCATGAAGGACGTATTGTAGACACCTCTCTACAATTCGAAGAAGGTATCAATACCTCCTTCCGAGCCATAGGACTAGAATGTCTTCTTGAAATCAAAGAGAAGATATGTCCAAGGTTCATAATGGAATTCTTCCGTCAAGTCGAACTCGTTCGTAACGAGGATCGCTCTCTATCTCTTTGGTTTTATATCAAAAACCAAAAATTTAGTTTAAGCCTTAGGCATCTTGCTCACATCCTCCGAATTCCAAACCATGGACAATGTGCCTTCACCGAAGATTGGTCTCTTGATTCTCTCTTCAACTTTCGTGAAGAAAATAGTCCATATTGTTCACACATACCCTCTCCGGAAGATTTAACGCGCCTGATATGCAAACCTCGACCATATTACTCCAATCCAAACATTATCCATACACGGGATATCCGAGAAGAGTATAAGCCTGTTGCTCTCATTCTACGTGAAAATGTTTGGAGTCTTAGGGGAAATCGAGATATTCTTCCCGCTTGTTGTGCTCACATGTCGAATTGCAAATCTTCAAGGCTCCAAGAATAAACTCATCCCTTATGGAATGTTCTTGACACGCCTCTATCACAATGTTATGCACTTCCATCCTCAATTTCAAAGTCCGTTGTACGTACTTGTGACAAGATGATGGAACCGCTAAACATATCTCTCATGAAGACTTTCTTCATTCATGATTCCACCAATACCCATCAATCACATAATGATCCTCCTAGTGAAGACACTCAAGGAACCTAGAATAGTCAAATAGGATCAATTCTACTCTGTAATCCTATCTCTTCCATGAAATAAAACATCTTACATTTGATTTCCTAGTTTTAGAACTCACTTAAACTTGGAATATAATGCATTGTCAAAGATCATTGCATACCTTTAGTAAAGGTTCTGTCTAGCAGATAGACGGATCCCAAATGTTGTACTAAACGGATCCCTACTTCTAGGGAACCGTGGGATCCGGCAAAACAGAAAATGCAATTGCAAGCATTATATGTCAAACACATCCTTTAGAACACCTCACACTAAGCTAAACATAGTGTCTTAAGATTGATTAAGACTTTATCAAGATAGGTTGACCTTTCCTACTCTTTCCAACTCACATAGATCACATTCTAAGGCTTTGTTAGATCTACCATTCGTCTTATATGATCTCTCACAACTAGGTTAGAAATCCTTCGATTATGAAAATATTGATCATTAATCAATCTCACCTCAAAATTGATCAAAGTTGATCAAATCCTAGTTTTTCCCATCTCTTAACCATTAGGATATTTTCCAAAACATAATCCTAAGACACAACCTGATCTCTAGGATCATTTAGTTTCTTTTAACTTCAATTGACATCTTTAATGTCATCCTTGGTCATCCATTGGTACTTGTTGAAAGTTCCAAATCCTTCCATAAATAACAATCATTAGCTACACCACTCATTGCCTTCAAACACTTAAGCACCCCTTCATTCAAAACACTTAGGAGAACTGAAACACTCAAGGTGATGTAGGTCTAGGATCTTAGAAACATCATTTCCACTCTTTCATAAACTGCTGAACGCCGGATCCCTAGAACTAGCCTAGACGAATCCCTCTGAGAAGGGAACCGTGGGATCCGGATGACAGTCTATGACAAATCTTACTAAAACAAATCATTTCAACTCAAACACTCCATCTCATCTTAAATGAGTTCCTAGAACAGCACAACCTCTGTTGTTGACTCTTGTGCATGCAAATCATCACATTCCAATGAATCTTAGTGGCTTAGAGCTTAAATGCACTTTCCAAATCTTTTGGTTTATAAACCACCTTGTTAGGACCTCCATAGTCATCACTCTCATTCTAACTTTCAGCCTTTGCAATCTCTTCAAATCATCTCATCATGAGAAAAACCCCAAGTAACAACCTATCCACCAAAGAACCACCCATCAAAAGGGCTCGTGTTGTACATGAAATCTCTTCAACCGAATCATCTCCGGTCAAATCAACAAACCTTCATCATCCAATCAAACCAATTCCTAAAAGGATAGTACCCACAAAACTACCTATACTAAACACAACCATACCTCCTAGGCCAAACAATATAATCTCCACTAAACCATCACCTTTGGCTCCTAGAGCTATCTCTTTTACATCCCCACAATCATCACCTCACCTCTACAATTTAGAGGACTTGCCACCTAGGCCGTCTCATCCGCTTCCGCCGACAACATTCTCCTCATTATGAGGAACAATGATTCAAAATCAAGGTGTTGAGTCAACACTTGGTCCGGCTTCCTTTTCGCCGTTTCCATCATATAATCCCATTTGGATTATAAGAAATCATCAAAGTCAACCACTCGACCTTATGGAAGTTGACACATCTTTACCACCATCATCATTCTTGATCGAACCATTCCTAAATGGACCTCCACCAATCCCTCCATCATTCGAGGCTCCTCAAACCACTTCAATTGATCCTTTGAATCAAGCCACTTCATTTCATCCACCACCACTACCTAGCCATGACAAAAATTGCTATCATTGTCAACATGTTAAAAGTTTGATACATGAAGTACGAGAAGACCAACGTTTCATGTTCTATCATCTCCTCGAACGTTTCGACGAGATTAAACCTAAACATAACTTGAGCTAGAAGATTATAGTGGTGTCTAAGCTTCAAGCGTTAGTTGATCTAAGAAATTCCTAGTTATGTATTGTCTATTTTCTTATTTTTGAGTCATGTATATCATAACTCTTGTTTTATTAAATGGAATTACATGCTACTTGTTATTTCGTTGAGCATATGATTACTTTGTTTTCATATCTCATTTATGTGATAAAATTATTTGTTATTTCACCCTTGCTGAATTTGATCAGCTGATACGGATCCCTCAGATTAGTCTAGACGGATCCCTACTAGGAGGGAACCGGAGGATCCGTGAAGACAGGAAACTTTTTTTCTTTATACTAACTTGCATCACATTTGCAGGAAATTGTGAATTATACTTGCTTTCTAACCTTGGTTTTGTAGTATCTTAATTCACACATGAAGACCTTGACATCCTAAAGCTAGGGGGAGCTTTATGTCAAAGCAATACATTGCAAATTACTTGCAATACTAGATTTATTTTTCATAACTTCCCATTGCAAAGTTGCAATCATCTAGGGGGAGCACACTCGTTTTTTTTTAGACGAAATCCTTTGCAAACTTAGTTGCAAATGATCTAGATTAGAATTACTTTCTTGACGCCCTTACATAGGGATGGACTCGTCAAGGGGGAGTAAGACGAGATCTATTCCCGTTACTTGCTCTTTATTTTTTTTTTTCTTTTTCACATGTTTTTCTTTAAAACAATGTGTTGCTTTTCTTCAAACACTTTTTGTTTCGACAAAAAGGGGGAGAAGAAAGTAAAAACTACAAATTCAAACGTTTACGAATTTTAGCTTTTCCTTAAAATAAATTTATGTTTTGTCATCAACAAAAAGGGGGAGATTGTTAATACAACTAAGCCGTAAAAACGTTTATTTATATTTTACGATCTTCTAATGTTTTGTCGATAACAAAAGTAAAATCATATTAACGAAACAAATAAAATACGTAAATGGTTTGAACTAATAGTTTTCTAACATATTCACATTTTCACATAAAACACTAAAACAAGTATAAGTGATTTTATGATCTAGATATATATGTACAACAACTAGTGTTTACTTATTGGCTTAACAAATATAAGTGATTTTATAATCTAGATATATATGTACAACAACTAGTGTTTACATATTGAGTTAACACATACTTAAGCTAAGTATACTAAAATGGGTAAAAACAAGTATATACTAAAATGGGTAAAAAACAAGTATATACTAAATAGATAAAAACTAGCAAATGGTTTTGACCCATAACCCATGGTTTTATATATACCACTTATACAAGTTCAATGTATCCTTAAGGTACATTGTATCTAGAAAGAAAACCATGGATCAACCCATAACCCATGACCCATGACCCATAACCAAAAATACCCATGGGTAAAGAGGAGCGTTCCACGGATCCCTAACTTTGTGCTAGCCGGATCCCAAGTGGAAGGGATCCGTGGGATCCGTGGGAACAGTGAGGAAATTTGCCTATAAATAGTGAGCCATTTCTTCATTATTACTCACCCCTTTCAATCCTCTTTCTAACACACTTTCTCCCCTGAGTTAGATCTCACTAACCTTAGATCCAAGAGATCTATGTTTGTAGTTTTGTTTTTGTGTGATCTTTTAGGTTCCTCTTAAAGGCAAGATCACCACCTTTGAAGTCGAGCAAGCTCAAGTCCATGAGTTGCTATGCTTCCTCATCATCAAGGCTACTGAAGTCCTCTTGTTGATGATTCCTTTCTTTCTTCAAAGAAGTGTAGTGTTAAAGACATTAGTGAAAGATGTCTCAAGTGTCAAGACAAAGATATTAGTGAAGGGTATCTATCGTCCATAGGATAAGCACTTGTGGTAGGTGCTTAGAAGTCAAAGACAAAGAAGCATTAGTGAAAGGTGATTAAAAGTCAAGACAAGGAAGCACTAGTGAAAGGTGCTTAGAAGTGAAGACACAAGACATTAGTGAAAGGTGTCTTGTAGATCTAGTCAAAGGCATTAGTGAAAGGTGCCTTAGATGTACAATCGATATGGTGTGTTTCGATGTACAAGATAGACTAGTATAGGATCCAAGGATATTGATATCCTTGATGATGTTGTAAAGGAGTAGATCTCCTTTGGGATTAGTCGTTGGTGTAGTGTGGTAGTAGTTCCTCCATTGCAATGGAACTAGGTGCTTAGCCTAGTACCTAATAAAGGGTAGGCGACGTTGTGAAGGTGTAGTTCACCTAAGGTGTGAAAGAACTAGGTACTTAGCCTAGTACCTTATAAAGGGTAGGCGACGTTGTGTAGGAGTGGTTCACCTTGGTGTGAAAGAACCCGGTGGTTAGCCTAGTACTGGAAAAAGAGTAGGCGACGTTGTGAAGGCTTCTCCGCCATAAGGAGCTTGGTGTAGTGATTACGAACTCTCGAGTAGGTGACTCGGGGAGTGGAGTAGGGCAAGGAAGGTGACCTTATAGCCGAACCACTATAAATACTTGCGTTGTGGTTTTGTGCTTCTTACTCTTTTCTTTCATTACATATCTTCTATATGCTTGCTTATCAACATCCAACACACACAACCAAATAGATTGATATAAGTCAATCTAAATAGATTAAAAGGAAGTTTTAATTGGTAAAACTATTCAACCCCCCCTTCTATTTTTCCACAATTTTCATCATTTTTGTTCCTGAAAACCCACTTCATTCCTATGACAATGACATCCTGAGGACATTTGATCAAGGTCATGACCTTGTTTTTTTCAAACTGTTGAAGTTCTTCTTGGATGGCCTGAACCCAGCTTGGGTGTTTTAGAGCCTCAGTGACACTTTTGGGTTCTATTTCTGATAGGTAATCAGCATATAGACATTCATTTTCTGAAGCTGCAGTTAGTTTAGCAGCCATGCTTCTTGTAAGCATGCCCTCAGTGGGTTCACCAATGATCTTTACAAGCTCAATGTCCTGAGATTTTGTCCACATACTTTGTGGTCTAGGATCTGAGCTTGAAGAGGTTACTGGAAACTCAGGAGTGAGTTCAGGTGTAGGAGCTACAGAATCATTTAGAACATCTGTTGAGATATCTTGTTCAGGTTGGGGTTCATGAATCACAGGTTCCTGAACATTTAGTTCAGTGTTACCTATCCCAGCAGGGACTGATTGATTATCAATGAATTCACTGATAGTTGGTTGTGACAGGTTGTGATGCAAGACATAATTTGAGATGTTAGCATCAGCTTAGTATGGGGAATTGATTTCAGTGTTATACTCATCAGGAGGATATCTTGATGAGTTATCAATTCCTATTTCCTCCACTAAGGTGTTGGTGAACCTGATGCTTTCTGAACACTCATCAAAGGTGACATGAAAGGTTTCCTCAACTTGTTGTCTCCTTGTGTTAAATACCCTAAAGGCCTTGGAGATCAGTGAGTAACCTAGAAAGTATCCATCATCAGCTTTAGCATCAAACTTGCCTATATGATCCTTGTGGTTATGAATAAACACAGGACATCCAAACACATGAAAGTAGCTGATATCAGGAAGTCTACCTTTGAATATCTCATATGGGGTTTTGTTATGTCTTTTGACAATGATTGACCTGTTTTGAGTGTAACAGGCTGTTTTGACTGCTTCAGTCCAGAAGTGTTTTGATAGAGCTGAGCCATTTAACATAGTTCTAGTAGCCTCAATGAGAGTTCTGTTTTTCCTTTCAGCTACCCCATTTTATTCAGGGGTGTAAGGAGATGAAATTTTTTAGGAGATTCCCTTTTCATCACAGAAATTCTCAAGCTCTTCATTTCTGAACTCAGTACCATTGTCAGTTCTGATTTGTTTAACAGTAATGTCATTCTGGTTTTCAATGTTCCTGATGAATGACATTATAGTGTTAGTTGCCTGACTCTTTTTGGAAAGAAAGTATACCCAAGTGTATCTTGAAAACTCGTCAACAATGACAAGTGTATACTTCTCATACTGGATTGATCTAGGACTGACTGGTCCAAAGAGATCCATATGCAGAAGGTGAAGGCAGCTTTTGATTGAGAAATTTTGTTTTGTTTTGAAAGATGCTCTTTGATGTTTGCCTTTTTCACAGGCTGAGCATGGTTTGTCTTTTGCAAAAACTAGTGATGGTAAACCAAGGACCTTGTTTTGTTTTGCCAAGTTGTTGATATTTTTGAAGTTTAAGTGAGAGAGTCTCTTATGCCACAGCCAGTTGATAGTTTCAGTGGCTTTGGCAAAGAGACAAGTTCCATCTTTAGAGAGTGTTGACATGTCTAAGATATAAACATCACCCCTTTTAGGAGCTATCAAAACAAATTCTTTGTTGGCATTGAAAACGGTACCTTGTTTGTCATTGAATTGCACAATGTAATTTGCATCACAGAGTTGACTGGCACTGATGAGATTATATTTTAGACCATTGCCATAAGCTATTCTAGAGAAAACTATTCCATTACAGTATACTGAACCATAACCTTCAGTGGGACATGCTGAGTTATCACCAAATACTACCTTAGGTCCTGGTTCCTTTACATACTTGTGTAGATACTCCTTAACACCAGTCATGCTTCTTGAGCATCCACTATCTAGATGCCAGATAGGCTCCCTGGCGTATCTCTGCACAAGTAGTAAAGTGGATTAGTTTCTCTTACTGACCCACTTACTAGTGGGCTTGGGTCTAATGGTCTGCTTGAATTTAGCAATCGACTTATGGTCAATGGTTGAGTGCATTGTGCTACCACAAGTTTTGCATTTAGAGACTGAGGATAACTCAGTGATTCTTGGTTGCTTTGAACTTCTCCTTGCATTGATGACACTGTCATGCTGGGATGTCTCATGAGCTGGATTTCCGCAAATATCACAGCATGTGTTCATGAGACAATCATCAGGATGATAATCATTAAAGCCACAGTGTGGGCAAGGAGAAAAGGGTTTTGCTCTAGACTTTTGAGCAGATTTTGAGGTTGAAGCATACTGATGACCAACTTTGGTATAGTTTACTTTACAGAGAGAACTTACATATTGTAAGTGATCAGAAGTTTTGTGATCCTCCTTTTTGCAGATCATACAAAAAAGGATTCTATAACAGTTGTCAGTTGTATGACTGGTATAGTGGCATAGATCACACTTCTACTTGGGTTTGGTGGTGGTTTTGACTTTGAGGAACTAGAGGAGGCTGACTTTGTTTCCTTGATTGATGCAGGGACTTTTTCGATGGATTCCATCTTATCAGCTAGCTTCCTCACAAGTTCAGTCAGTTGCTGAATTTGGTCAGCTTCTGTGGGGACAGAGGATGTGGAAGTCTCAGTGGGGGTAGATTCTTGTTGAATTGGTTTTGATGGTCTTTTCAGGATGGTTCAACCAAGTCCAGACCTTTCTTTTGGTGAGTGTGGATTGAATTGTAATGGAGTAAGCTCAGAGCTAGGAGCAGCACCCTGAAGAGGTTCCATGGGTGGAAGTGGTGCTTGAGATTCTGCTTCAGACTCAGAGATGTGTTCAGTACTACTGGGCACATCAGGGAGTCCAAGCATGCTCTTTAGAGCTTGACTTTTAGGCTCTAGAATTCTTCCAGAATCGAAATTAGGAAGCTTACTATCAGGATTAACCTATTCAATCCAATCACTGGGCTTGGGAATAGTTAACACATTGGTAATCATGCCACCAGACACAAATGGTTTGGAAGACTGGTCTTTGTTGTGAGAGTCAGGGAGATGATCTTCACCTATGACTCTCTTTTTGCTACTAGGAGCTCCCACAACATCAAAGACTCTTGGATTCTTAGCAGTCCAACTAGCAATGATTTCCTTTTCTTTCTTAAGTTCTTCTTGAAGAGCCTGATTCCTTTTAACTGATTCAGTGTTTTGAATTTGCAAAGTGATAGCCTCAAGCTTATTTTGTTTTAAAATAAGCAGTTCATCCCTACACTTGTTTAGTTCAAAACTTAGCTTGTTATATTTTGAAAAAAGATTTAATCGTTGCTCTTCTACAAACTTAAGGTCAACATTGATATAGTTCACATAGGACTGCCAATCAGAGTCATCATCCATAGAAAGTAAAATATTTACCTTTTTCATTGTAATGTTGACCCATTCTCCATTCCTGGCATGATTTTTTCCCACAGCCAGCTTGTCCTCTTCGGAGAGAGCCATCAGTGCACTGACTTGCACCATTTCGTCATCAGATGAGACAGGCTCTTCATCCCAATCGAAGACTTCAGCAACAAGACCTTTGTTTTTACCATGCACAGATTTAACAGTGTGTGTTGTTTCTGAGGGTGTGGCCTCAAGCAATGCTAGCTTAGCTTTAGCTTTCTTGTATTTAGCTTCAAAATCCACAGTTTTGTTTTGATCAGATTTGTTTTGAAAATTTTGATGAGACTGATAGATTTTAGGTTGAAATTTGCTAAAGCCTGAGGACTGATTTGACCCTGATGTTTTATAAGAGGGTTCAGAAATTATTTTTGAAAAATAGTCTTTTGCAAAATGACCTCTTTTGTGACACTTAAAGCATTCAGTGTCCTCATTTGCTTTAGCATTTGAAAAACCTTTGTTTCTTTTTATAAACCGCCGAGAGTTAGCAAGGAGTGCCCTTTCCTGATATTCAACGTTCAGGTCATTTAGGTACTCCTCACTTGATCTCTCATCAGGCTCATCATCTGAATTTTCTTGGAAATCTTCAACCACATTGTTAGAAAAGAAAGCAGTTAATATTGGTGATGAAGTGGTGGTCAGGGACTTCTTGACTTCCTGAGACTTCTTTAAGTCAGGGTATCGTCTGTTGATGAGGTTTTCCTCATAGACAAATTTCCCATAAATTTCAGGAAGCTCAAGATTTTGGATATGATTAGCATTCCTAAGTCCCTGAGAGAAATTCAACCACTTCTCAGGCAGACTATTGACAAAAGCAACATTGATTTCATGTTTCGACAACTTAACACCATCATTTGACAGTTCATTCAAAAGAGTTTTGTACCAGGTGTAAGTTTGAGACAGAGCTTCTGAGTCCTTAGCCCTGAAGGTGTTATACTCAAGTTTCAGGTCCATTATCCTGTTTTCCTTGGTATCAGATGGGCCTTCATGGCTATGAACTAGGTCATCCCAGGTTTGTTTAGCTGTACTACAGCTTATAACTGACTCTATAATATCATCAGGAAGACATGATATGATGATACTTTTGAGTATTTGGTCTTTGTTGACCACTCTCCTCTCATCCTGAGTCCACTGAGCTTCAGGTTTAGGCAAACCTTCAGCTGTCTTTGGGATAAATGGACCTTCATTTATACACTTGATATAATAAGGTTCCATCCCAATCAAATAGCAAAGCATACACTTTTTCCATTTGTTAAATTTACCAACTTCAAGTCTAGGGGCAATAGCTGAATAAGCTCCACCCTTTTTGTTGACTAGTTGGGGTACATCAAATTCAGTCATTTTAGGATCCTGATTTAAAAACGTTTAGAGCGGCTTAAAAACAGTTTTATAATCAACCTGGCTCTGATACCACTTGTTGTTCCCTATTCACTATAGTATAAAAACAGTTTAAGTATTGTACACAGACTAATAGTGAATCAATGACTGAAAAGATTTAAGTAAAACACAAAGAGTAATTATCAACATCATATTCTTTATTAGAAATGAATCAAAATAATACGTTACCCTAGTACTTGCGGAACAGTACTAGGGATTGAAATGACAAAGTGTTGTAACTCCTCACTAAGCTCAGGCTAAGTCTGAGCACAACTACAAGGAACCACTGAGCTATCTCAGGGACAAAGTTGTATTTGGAGGAGTGAAACATGGCTTTTGTGTGTGTGTGTTTTACAATTCACAAGCTTAGTTCTTTCACTCCATCTCTTATGCTATTTATACAAGTATGAGTTTTAACTTTTTCCAAAGTGACAAACTGATAATTTGCAGAAGACAAAATACTGATGTATTTTGTCTCTGTTTAGAAAGACTATATTAGGTAAGGGACCAAGTCACTTTCTTCATGTCAGTACTGATGCTAATACTAAAAGGGAAACTTTCAGGGTAAGTACTCCGTCTGATTCATTTCCAATGTAACCGTTTTATCCCGCCCATTCTTCAGTCTTCATAGTCTTCAGTGTATGTAGTTGGTGAGGAGTTTAGGGATTCAGTGAGTTATTGTCATCACTCACTGAATCCACCATCTTCTTCTTGACTTAGTCTTCACCCTTTAAGTTCCGCCTTACTGAGTGGAGAGACTTATTCTTCGTCTCTTACTAAGTATCCTGAAGATGGCTCACTGAGAGACTATGCACTCAGTGACCTGTTAGTGTTTAACGATATAAACACTTAGGGTATTTTCTATTCAAATCCTTGACTTAAGGGGTTTGGGTATTTACTGAACCCAACAAGAATCCTTGAGCTCGGGCTCCGGATGATTAGTAGACGGCTCGAATTCTTTAATAACTTTACTTTCTTTTTCTTCCGAAGGGAGTGAAGAGTCCATTTTAAGCATTTCTTCAATTAAACGAATATCTCCCTCGATGTCAATATCAGCATTATAAATTTCCGGTGAAACTGAATCGCTTTTTAAATAAGCCTCAATCTCTTCCATGATGGAATCACTCCCCTCAAATGGAGTGAGGGAAGAGGAAGAATCAGAAATGATTTGTTTAGAAGAGAGTTCCATAATTTCAGAAGAAGGAGTGGGATTGCCACTCAAAGAAAGCTCGACGTTCTTAGGAACAAGATCAATACGATAAACAGAAAGCGGAGGTGGGATAAGTGGTGTGCTCTGAGAGCTAGCAGTTTCTACCACTACCGTTGTAGAATCCTTTTCTTGTTTCTTCTTTTGCTCATCACGTATGGTCGACAAACTCTTTACCGTAAATCGTGAAAGACTAAGATCAATTCGAGACGATTTTGGCTCAACTTTCTCCAACTTATCAACATCATCCGAAGGGGGGTAAGAAGACGACTCATCATTTAGAAATTTTGAAATTAAAAGGACGTCCCCCTCTGGGTCACAAATAGCATTATCAATCTCAGCAGAAACCGAATCATCATGAAGAAAGGCCTCGATTTCTTCCCAAATGGGGTCACTTTTCGTAGTGAGAGCTGGGAAAGAGTCGGGCATAATTGGGTTGGACGATAAAGTGGGATTGCCACTTTCTTGAGAGAAATCTATCACACCGATGCTGTGGATAGAATGGTCATCGCGTGGAGGTTTTGAAGTTTGCTCAGCATAAATTATTATCTTTTCATCACCTTTTCTTATTGTTAACGTTCCTTGGTAGTAATCTACTAGGACTTTTGCGGTTCTCAAGAAGGGTCTTCCTAGAGTAAGAGGAACTCGGGCGTCAACCTCTATATCAACTACAGCGAAATCCATGGGAAAATGGAATTTATCCACTTGTATCATAACATCGTTGACTACACCAACAGTGTGAGCAATTGTTCGATTAGCTAATTCAATAGTCATACGAGTCGGCATAAGATTCTTCCATCCAAGCTTCTGATATATTGAAAGAGGCATGAGGCTTATGCTTGCACCTGAATCGGTCAGGGCAGTACATACCTCGATATTATCTAAAAAGCAAGGAAGGAGAAATTTCCCGGTATCACCAAGCTTCTCGGGAACTTGGTTCGAGGAAGAATTAGACGGTGTAGGCTCAAGTGATATCTTTGAAATTTTATCCAATTTCTCTTCATAAATCATTTCAGCAGCTTTGATCATATCAGTTGTAAGTTTGAATTTGACTCTGGGAACAACTTTCATTTTGTCGAACCGTGATTGAATAGAATTGCACGGTGAAAGATTAGAATTTGGCATTTTGACGGAGATAGAAGGAACTTGGGCGACCAGAGGATGGACATATTTGGCACTTCCAATATCACTAGGAAATATCAGATCCTTTGTCGCCTCGGTCTCTCGTGCTACACTCCTCACCGAAAAGGGAGTAGACATTGAGGGCGCATCATCTCGAATGGTAATGTATTTCATTTCTCCTTTTGGGTTGGGAATTGTGTTGCTTGGAAGAGTACCAGACCCCGAGGGTTGAGAAGAGGAAGTAGAAGCTTGATTAGCTTGAAGAAAACTAGCAATCATGTTTCTCAAATCATTTGTTTGCTTATAATTGTTAGTTTCCATTTCCCTCTTGAATTCAGTCCTCATGTTGGTGATTTGAGTTTGCAAACTTTTAATGGTGTTATCGAAGTTCTTCTTGTAAGTTACAAACTCGTGATTCGGAGAAACTTGATGAGGTGGTTGATAACGTTGTTGATGAATTTGTTGATAAACTTGAGGTGGAGGAGCTTGGTAGTTTTGATTACCATGATTGAGATTAGCTCCGCGGTTTTGATTGCAAGATTGATTTTGATAACGGTTTTGGTTTTATTGAGGAACGGGTGCAAAACCGGGTGGTCCCATTTGGTTAGCACGGTATCCTTGGTTCTGATGTTGAATCGGATTAGCAGAGGCTACGGAAGCATTTTTGATATCACCATGCTTGACAATTATAGTATGGATGGGGACCACCACAAATACAACAACATTCGACAACGGCTTTGACTGGCTCAGATTTCTGATTCTTAAATTCTCTCATCATAGAATTAATAGCATGAGTAAGCTCAGTCAGCCCACTCAACTCACTCCTCTGAACATAGTTGTCGTTGGTAGCGATCTTAGAAACAACCGATTTGTTTCTAGACGAAAAACTTTTGACTTATTTTCGATAATCGTTCTAATATCGGCGGGCATACGACTCAAGATGTTGCCACCGGCGGCCGCGTTAAGCGAATCTTGGTCGGTCGGAGTTAGAGCATTATAGAACGTATCAATCTGATGAAGATCGGTAAACCGTGATTTGGGCATTTACGTAAAAGTTCTTTAAATCTATCCCATGCTTCTCCAAAACTTTCGTCAAATTTTTGTTGGAAATTTATGATTTGATTTCGTAACATTGAAATTTTTGACGGAGGAAAGAATTGGTTCACAAATTTCTTAGAAAGATCTTCCCATGTTGTAACTGAGTGAGGGGGTTCTTTTTCAAGCCAAGTCCGGGCTGCCCCCTCAAGGGAAAATGGAAACAATCTTAACTTAATTGACTCATGAGAGACGCCCCAGAAGTTTATCGTAGAAGCTAATTGATTAAACCAACGGAGGTGTGCGTGGGGCTCCTCTGTATCCAAACCACAAAAAGGTTTTGATGAAACCAATTGAATTAGATTAGTTTTGAGTTCAAAATTTTCGGTATCAATTGGTGGAAAAACGATAGCATCACCGTAACCGTCTACGGGAGCTTGAAGTAACTCGGACATTGTTCGAGTATCTGCCATGACGGGTTGTTCAATGATAGTACATAGTTCGGGTACGTCTATTCTATGATTTCGATTACGTCATGACTGAGAACGAGTACGCATGCACTAAAAACCAAAATCAAAAAGTCAAAAGGAAAAATAATTTGAAAAAGGAAAATCTTTTTGGTTTTTATATTTAGAAAAACTTTGAAAAACAATTTTTTTGGTAACCGTCGCGTCAACCGGTGCTCGGTAGCTCTCAAAAGTACTCGCAGCATGGAGGGAAAGAAGAATGGATCTTTCCTCGGTCTGCAATTTAATGTCAAAACTTCCTTAAACCCCATGTATAGGTTGTACTCTTGAGGTGAGCCAACATAACAATTGACGTTTCGATTTCTTTTGTTGGTTTTTTAATTTTTATGGTTGTACTCTTGAGGTAAGCCGACATAACTTGGGGAAGGATTTTCAAATGCACGCGAATCGAGACGGAATACAAAAACTCATTACATGGCCTCCCCGGCAGCGGCGCCAAAAATTGATTCTTAGGAAAGAGATCAATAATAGAGTATTGTAGTATTTGGGTAACTGAAATGTATTATATTTGAGCGCCGAGATCATTCCAAACGAGAGATGAATGGAATTTTCAATTCACGTCGCGTTTATCGGGATTTGAATGGGAAAAGGGGATATTTTGATGATTTCTAAACTACGGAGAAAGGGAAGGTAATGAGAAACAATTAAAGGCACTAAATCAATGATGCAAGCAAGGAATTACAACTAATTATGCAAATTAAAACTAAAACGCAAAATACGTTAAAACTAAAACGTGAATTAAATGCAAATTAACCTAATTTAACCCCTAAAAGTGATCTAAAAAATAATCTATAGTTAAAAATGCAATTAAAAAGTTATTTAAAATTCAAAACTAATTTTTATGATTTTTATAAAATTTATTTGATATAAAAACTAATTTTTAACTTTTAAAATAAGTCTAAAATTCTAAAAATTATAAAAGCTAGTGGGAAAATTACAAAACTGTTTTTCAAAAATCTTAAATGACTAAAAATAATTTTTAAAACTGGATTTTTATTTTTCTAATCTTTTCTCTAATTTCTATGAATTTTAAACTATTTAAAACTAATTAAATGGCTAACAATTACTATTTAAGCTAGGAAAAATGAGGAAATTTTTTTTTATGTCTTTTTGATTTTTCTTAATCTAGTAAAATTGAAATTATATTTTTTTGGGCTTTTTCTGAATTATTTGTAATAAAATCTATTTAAAAAGTGCTAAAAAGTATTTTAAATGCAAAAAAATAGCAAACAATGACAGAAAATTATGAGGATTTCCAAAAAAGTTCTAAATACGATTAAGAGGCTAGGATAAATACTAAAAACTACTTGTGAATGCAGATTAAGCCAGATGCAGTGTAACTGATATGAATAAGTTATTTGAAATTAAGCTACAAGCTATAAAATGATTCCAGAAGCTAAGACAAGCTAATTAATGACTACAGTAACTTAAACTACTCTACTGCAACAGTCTATGACCAATTTAACCAAGCTTAGAAGCAAATAAGCTAATCTAACCCAAAATCAGTGAAAAGCCAAATCACTACACCCCTAACTTGAAGCTTATGCAGAAGCTTGAAAATAAGTCCAAATGCAAAAACAGAAATTGGATCCTCAAGCACACCTAGCTAGCTACTTGTAAACCCAATTTCAGCTTATGAAAAGCTAAAATGAACTCCCTATAAGCTTATGAACAAACTGATACAGCAACAAAGCAGGTGCACAGGGCACTTTTTGAACAAATAGCCAAATTGCTACACTGATTTGGTAATTTATAAAATTCACAAAATTAAACCAAAATTACCCTGATGTAAACAACCAACCAAAGTTACTAAAACTAGATTTTCACATAAATTTGACTGATATTGAATGAATTAAAAATTTAGAAAGGACAGCATTCAAAAAACTAGTGAAAACAATTTGACTTTTTATCAGATATTGGATTTTGACTTTTATGATCTTAGATTTAATGAAACTGATTTATAATGATGTTTAAAGTGTATTGAGACTAATTTTAACTAAACTAACAAAATCTAAACCTAAATGCAAGATTAATCTAATCCTAAATGCAATTGATATGAGATTTTTAGAGAGATAAGAATGATTTTGACTTTTTAATGAAAGTTGATGCAATTTTATGGCTCAAACCTACTGTATGGACCTAAGTACTACCTATGAAACAGTAATCTTCCACAAGTTCAACCTCTAACACAGATTTAGCTACAGATCCAAACACTCTTTATTTAACTGATATGCCACTTTCAATTAACAATCCCCTAAACTAAACCTCTATAATCTTCAAAACAGATTCATACTATGATAATAAACCTAAGTGGTGCACTATAATCAACTAAGCACTATTCCAATTCGTTGCAGACAACAACAGATGAACAATAATGACAACAAATAAATCTAGATTAAAACAGCAAACAATATTAAACTTAAGTACACTAGATCAAGCAATTTTAAGCAATAACTATTACTTTAGACTACAGATTCAAAGTTGAGAGAAATTTTGAACTCACAAGAGGTCCAACCACTATGGCTTGCACTCTCAACAAAGTACCACTATCCTAACTTATTACCACCCCCAAATCAAGCTACAAACAACCAAGTTCTGAAACATATCAGCAAATCACCCCATATCCTGTTTAGATTCTGAACATGTTGACTTTGTTTGACTGATTTTGTGAATTGAAGTAATTTGATTGTATAACTGAGTAGGAATATAAATAAACACTTAATAAGCTATTGTTGAGCTTATAAGAGATTCTAATAACACTAAAATAGACTGATGTCTTATTTGGAACATATTTGAAATATTTTTTTGATTTTTCTAAGGATTTTACTATTTTTTTGTAATTTTTGTTTAGAGAGATACTTAAGCTGATAATGACTTGTATACAAGCTAATGTGATTACTGAAATGAATATTAAGCTAAATCAATCATAAAAAAAAAGATTAGAATTAAGATGAAAATTGAGGCTAAAACAGTATTATTAAAAAACTTGAGTACACACTGAAATTTAAATACAGGAATTTAACTAAATGATTTAAAACAATAATAATCTAAACTACTACTCAGAAAACTACATAAATCATTCTGTGAAATCTATGGGTTTATATAGGGGAGCCTTAAGTCTTGGAAGGATCCATAAATTGCAATTTGTGCTTCTTTTGAGCTTCTAACAACCATCAGATCATTCCTATCGTCATTCCTTCAATCTAAGCCCTTGATTAGACATGTACACGTCTCATCCACCAATCAGGATCAAGCAGAGCACACGGATCGCTGACTTGTCAGTCTAATGTGTCAGGTGATGTCAGTGAAGTACTATTTTGCCCTTAATTTTACTAATTTGATCAATTGGGCCCGAGGGTATTCTAGGGTTTATAGGATTTCTGGGTAAAAACGATTTGGGGATAAACTCATTGGCGGGTAAATTTTTGGTTTATTTTAATCTGTTTGACTGAAGTTGACTTGGGGTAAAAAGGGATTGACCATTTGACTTTTTGATCGGTGGGTGCATATTTGTTTGACCGGGTATGGGCTTGGGAACTTGGGCCGTGGGTAAATGAAGTTGGATTTGTTATATAATTCGGATATGTATAAGGATCATTCATGTCATTTGTAAAGTTCCGAGGACAATTGATGCCAAATCTGAATAGTATTTCCAAGGGCCATTCTTGACATTTCCAAATAAACCAAGGACCAATATTGCCAATTCTGAAACTCCAGGGGTATTTTCTGATAATTGCTGAAACTTGAAGGACTGATTTTGCCAATTCTTTAAATTTGATCCAATCTTTCATAAATCATCTGTAACATATTGGATTTCATAAACACACTAAACCACAAGATCAAATAGGCGTATAATTTAGATGGTTTAGAGAGAGAAAGTGGGATATTCTAGAAAGAGAAACTCATGGAAGGTTAGATTCCAAATGAACATCCAACCCTCTCCCTTGTGGGGAGAGGGCTATTTATACAAACAATAATGCCCTCCTACGGGCTGTGGATCAGGCATACAATGGGTAAACACCCGTCCTTCCTCCACGGTGTTGCACTAGACTACACTAAGCTAATAACTGACTAACAACTAACATAATAAACGATATGTCTACGAACTAACTTAAGCTAGATTATACTTGGGGTGACCGATGCTTCACAATAGAATTTCCAATTCCTAACAATCTCCCCCTAAGGGAGGTCACCCCATGAATTACATTGTGAATCCTAGCATTCTAATTAATCTTTAATCTTGAGCTCGTAGACATCAACACATCAAAATGTTCAAACATTGTGCTTCCGTGGTGATTTCATCATTGTCCAACTATAATGTATATTTCGTGGAGGTTATAGAGCTGATCCACTTTGAGGACCTTTGAGCTTTAGTAGAGATCATCAGCCACTGCTAATCTCATCATCACCCATTGTAGTGTTGCCAGCATATGATGTTGTGACAATTGGACCAACATGCTCACATTCTAGATCATGATATCTTCTTATCAGAGTAGCGGAAGCTTTCGCTGATTCATGATATTGGCAGCAGCGTAGCAGAAGCATGGAGTGAAAATATCAGAGTCATTGATGCACTTATCATGATGTCTTTAGAAATGAATGTATTGTGTGAGCATGCGGCTATGGATTGACCGCTTCATTCTGAGCAGCTGCAAACGTCGGGCCTACCTGCATACAACAGTTAGCAATAAAGCGCACGAAAGTGTCTTTGATCACTTTCGTTGAATTGAGGTACACGGCCCACGGTTCCCCGTTGATCAGTACACGTACTGCCTGTGATCAGGTATAATTCCGAAGAATTTCCTTGACAGGGTTTCGCAGCTGTTCTAGCTGTTCTCAAACCGGAACGTCTCAAAGAACACAACACGGAGTGAGTGAACCAGCGAATTGAGATTCACTGATTGATAAGAATAAATTTAAAAAACAATCGTGTACTGCTCAATGTTTTTGTAATACAACGAAGGTTTTAATGAAAATCAATTATCAATCATAAACACCTTTTAATTTGAAATATGAGTACACAGTCGATGTGCTAAGGAAAAGAATTTTTAAGCACAACGACCGGTTTTTCAAAGGTATCCGTCAATCCATAACCTGAACCAGGATTGATTCAAAAGATTGAATCACCCCATTGTTTCTGCTCAGTTGTCACATGGTTGATCTATTGGATAGATCTCACATGCCACCCACCAGGAGCTTGTTTGATGTTGGCTCCAGAAGGCTTTCCATCTTCATTGTGAATATGTTTGCATATCACTCAGATGTTCTGGAAATACCACAAGGATAATGCGTAGGACTCATAAGATGTAATCTCTCTTTCCACATTGTGTGAAATAGAGAGTCTACATTGACAGTGTCCTAATGAGATTTATAGATGATCTCGTGGCTCTAGACTCAATTGTGCATATTTGGATCCTATGTCGGAGACTAGGGAGAGGGTCTCCTTCTTCAATATCAACAAACTCTAAGAGAAAGTCGATAGATAATGTCGGTTCCCCGTGAGAATGAAACAAGCCCTTTTAAGAGGAACTTGAGTAGCTTGGGAAGTTGTAGTGTAGTGCGTCACTGGGTCCATGACGTCTTGTCTTCAATACCGATGTTACCTTGGTAACCACCAGTAGCATATGAATTGAACCCGGTTTCTGCCCTAAGGTTGAATAAATGGAGGGCTATTTATTTTCACCCTTTTCACTTTCAATTCTTTTTCATTCTTCAACCCCTTCAGTTCTTACCGAGACTTCATAACTAGAACCTTGTTGGGTTATTCTAGTACTAGCTCTGTCTCAGTCCGCACTGTTCCCATATCTCACATTTCTCCTTTTTTCATCATACCTAAGGACTTCTACACTATCTAGTGGATTGTCCCTGGGTAGATCCCTCCGGTTCTGGCGGATCGTGGGAACTAATACCTAACCTCACCATCCTTATAACTCCATACATAAAGTATAATGGTCAGTCTTTTGGTACAGCTCATTCTTCCTTGAAACCAATTGAAAAATCATTTGGAAAAACAATCAAGGTACTTGTGATACGAGATCAAAGCATTTTGTACCTTAATAGTTTTGATCATTTAGAAAACCTCCCCCTCAACATGTGCATATGATTTTAGAAATTGTTTAGCACATGGAGGCAAGAGGGCTTTAAACTATTTTCTTTGATCACAATTTTCATAGAAAATGCCATTTGATTTTCTTTGGTAAATTCTCCCCCTCAAAATGTGCATAGGATATTTGAAATTATTTTCACACATAGAGGAAAGAAATTTTTGAAAAACATCCACGATTACCAAATATTTAGAAACCATTTATCACACAATCAAGGTACCTTATATAAAAACATGGAAATCTTTGTACCTTGAAGATTTGAATTAGTTTTGAAATGCTCCCCCTTAATATATGCTTTGAGATTCGAAAATAGTTTAGCACATATTAGAGAGCAGTATGCACTTTGAGACAAAAATGGTCATCTTTTATCATCTTTCATATTTATATCACATTTTCTCCCCCGATCAAAAATTTCAAATCCTTTGAGATTTTGGATCTCAAGTGATTTAAATATTTATGAAACAAAACATTTGTTGGAGAAAAATGTGTCCGGTTTTATATGATCTGAAATGGACAACACTGAAGTTCCCTTTTTAGACACAAAGGGAACCTCAATACATAACCTAACACTATTACATACATTATAGTTGTTCATAGTTCATACACCACATTTTACACATAAAAAGTACAAAAACAAAAACTACTTCTGGAAGAAGTCTTCATTCAGTTATTTGAAGCAATTTGTAATGACCTTCACAAAGTCTGCCACCAACAAAACTTTCAAGGCTGCGGAAGATCATTCGAGTCTTAAGTCTTCGCCTGATTGCAGCAATGAAATCTTGACACCTCTTGTTGGGAATTATGTGAAGTTTGGATTATGCTGAAATTACTGCCGAAGTGTTTCTACTGAAGAAGAGTGGATTCTGCCGAAGACATAATCTGCTGAAGTATAATAGTTATTAGTCTGTTTCTGCGGAAGTGTTTATTCCGTGTTTATCTTATTTAGTGTGGATATACATGAGCTTTATTAGGAAGTGATTGTGTATATCTTATTTAGTTTTATGTTTATACGTTTCTTGGGAAACGGTTTAGCGATATTGTTTAGGGTTCCTTGTCTATAAAAGGAACGCATTAGAACGAGTTATGTACCGATTGGAAAAACTCAGTTTTAGTTAATATAAAGATCCATAGAGGATCACAGAGTTCTTAGTTATTTGTTACTTGTGTTTATATTCCGCTGATAAATATAAGTAGTAGAGATTGTCTTTTATTGTGCTTGTGATTACATAGGCATATATAACGATCCACGAGCTCAAGATCTATCAAGGTCTGTTTGTTTCAACAAGTGGTATCAGAGCCTCGTGAGAGTCTCTACGATACTAAGGACAAGTTTTTCTGAAACACCCATACAACCACAACAAAATCATCATGCCTGGTTCAGAGGTTGATACTGAAATCACCAACAACCAGAACTCCACCCATCTGCAACAACTAAGTCTCTCTAATAGCAATGCTAAGTTTCCTTACCTTAAAAGGGAGGAATATGATCTTTGGGCGATGAAGATGCAGAACTGGATCTCCAACATTGATTGGAATCTATGGGAGATAGTCTTGAAGGGAAACAGTTTGAAGAGAACTACCACGGATGCTACGGGTAAGATGATGAATGTTCCCCCCAAATCTGCTGAAGAGTTGCTGGCGGTTCAGAGAGAAACCAAGGTCAGAACCATTCTCCTACAAGCTATTCCAGAGGATCACTTGAGTGATTTTCACTTCATGCAAGATGCCAAGGATATATGGTTAGCAATTAAGGAAAAGTTCGGTGGGAATGAGGAGTCTAGGAGACTGAAGAAGTCCATGCTGAGACAACAGTTTCAGGACTTTCAAATCTCTGAAGAGGAAGGAATACACAAGGGCTATGACAAGTTTCACAAGATCTTAAGTCAGTTGAATCAGCTGCAGGCAAAGCCAGATAATGATGACTGTAACTCTAAGTTTCTGAGGTCTTTACCTCCATCCTGGCTACACGTAAGCATAGCTTTAAAAGCTAAAGGTGGTTTGGACATGATTACGTTTGATGAGCTGTACCACAAACTTAAAGCTCTTGAACATGATGTAAGAAGCCCTTTTCGATCATCTTCTTCTGCTAGTCACACTGCATTCGTTGGAGCCTCTACTCCAAAGACAAGTTATGGTCCAAGCCCATATCCATCATCATCTTATGCTGCTCCTTCATCAAGTTCTCACTCTAAATCGAGTAACATTATTGAAGATGTTTTAGGATCCTTCTTTGCTGATTATGATCCTCAGCAGGATCTGGCTTATGAGGATTTTTATCAGGTGGACCCGATTGAGATGGAAGAGATGAAGCTGAGGTGGCAGGTGGCCATGCTTTCCATGGATATCAAGAACTTTGAGCGCAAAGCTGGCAGAAGGTTTGGATTCAAAGGACGAGATCCAGCAAGGTTTGACAAGAGGAAGGTTAAATGCTTCACATGCCAACAGATGGGTCACTTTTCTAGAGAATGCAAAGACAGGAAATCTGGTGATGAGACAAGATACTCTTCTTATCAGCAGTATCAGAAGGAGGCAGGAACTTCAAAGGGTTCAGCTGCTTTGGTCACTCTGGATAGCAATGTGGACTGGAAGCAACATGAGGAGGCTGATAATGATGCTCCTGATAATGTTGGGTTGATTGCAAGCTGTACTTCAGAGGATAGGCATGATCAAATTGCCTTGATGGGCATCTCTCAGGTACAAAACTGTTTGTTTGGTTGTAGTGAGCGTTATAATACACTCAAAGAAGCTTATGATATTTTGGAACCTAAATATAATGAATGCTATGTGGAAGTTGAAGCTTATAAACAGGCTTTAAAAACACTAGAAAGACAAAAGGTTTGGTTTCAGAAGAATCAAATAGCGTATGATGAGAAAATAGGTGTTTTAGAAAGGGATCTTGAATGTGCTAAAAATGAATTAAAATGGTCTGAGAAGTTAAGAGCAGATGTAGAGTCAGAAAATCTAGAGCTTAAGGAGAAACTTAAGGAGGAAATTGCTAGGCATAAAGAATGGATAATGAATGGAGATAAGTTAGCTGGTTTTATTTATAGTAGTCAAGCTTCTAATTCTACAGTGGCTTTAGGCTTTAAGAAATATGTAGGCTTAGAAGCTAGGGATGACACACGTAAATCTACATCAGCAGGCCTAGCTAATTTTGTGAAAGAAGGTGACCTACATGCTGTACGTGGACCAATTAGAGGTGAGCACATGCCCATTGACCTTTCCACTCTTAATGACTTTGATGGATCACACCATCTATATGGCAGAAAGTCAAGGGACTTGCCAGACCCTAATACTTCTACTAATGACTTTGTCTCTTGTGTTAACAGTGACAAGTCCTCCAAGCAAGGGTCTACAGAGTGTGGTTCAAATGACAAGTCTGACCTTCCCAAGTCTGACCTTCCCAAGTCTTCACCCCTGCCTGCACCCAAGACTACCAATAAGCATGTCAAAGTTGCTGCCAAGGAATCCACTTCCAAGACAGTTGCCTCAGAAGACTTGCATTTTAATTCTTTGCATAATAGTACTGTTAAAAACAATTCTTTTCATGGTTTTGGTTTGAATACTTCTGCTTGTAATAATACATCTTTTGGTTTGAATAAATCTTCTAATCAGAAGAAATGTTTTGTGTGTGGAAGTAAATTTCATTTAATTAAGGATTGTGATTATCATGAGCAAAGGATGAATAGGTGTGGTGATTCTAGGAAATCTAGACCAATGTGGACCAATGTTAATGAAATACCACCTTATGTTCCACAAGCAACTTATAACAATACTCCTTTTCCTTGGAGGAAACCAGTTGTAAAACCATGTGTTCAACCAACCAGTGAATATTTTAAAAATGGTTTTTGGCCTAGATATGTTAACCCTATGACTGATGGGAAAGGGTATTGGGACACTGTTGTCAAGACC
Organism: Chrysanthemum seticuspe; assembly: GCA_019973895.1. Taxonomy (NCBI): domain Eukaryota; kingdom Viridiplantae; phylum Streptophyta; class Magnoliopsida; order Asterales; family Asteraceae; genus Chrysanthemum; species Chrysanthemum seticuspe. The sequence continues at coordinate 214,095,759 of BPTQ01000006.1, forward strand.
TCAGCAGGTTGTTCTTGGAATAAACAGGGACCTAAGTTTCAATGGAAATCCAAGAACAATAGTGGATCTTATTCTTCTGCTTGGCATAACTCATATGATCCACAAGGCAGGTTCAAGTCAGCAATGACTTGAGCCTCCATAGTGTACTAATTATCTGTATATTTTTGTTGTTGTTGTAGGATCATCCCCTTAAGCATAAAGATGTTGGAATTGTTGACAGTGGTTGCTCTAGAAGTATGTCAGGAAATAGGGATATGATGCATAACTTTTGTACCCTATTGAAGGAGGAGGCAATGTAACCTTTGGAGGAAGTGATGGCAGAATTACTGGGAAAGGGACCATCAAAACACCTCAGCTGGACTTTGAGAATGTTATTATGTCAAGGAACTTCAACACTTCAATTTGTTTTCAGTATCACAAATCTGTGACACTAAGAATAAAGTACTCTTCACAGAGGATGAATGTCTTGTGCTATCTAAAGACTTCAACCTCCCAGAAGAAACTTCAATTCTGCTGAAAGTTCCTCGTAAGTCACTACCTTTATACATTCAACTTAACTAATGTCCAACCAGTAGGTGACTTAACATGTTTGGTGGCTAAAGCATCTGTGGATGAGTCCACCAAATGGCACAGAAGGATGGCCCATGTCAATTTTAAGACCATAAACCAGCTCTCTAAACTGGGCCTAGTTCAAGGTCTTCCTGCCAAAGTTTTCACCAATGATCATAACTGTGTTGCATGCAACAAAGGAAAGCAGCACAGAGCCTCATACAAAGGTGTTCCTGTTACAGCAGTAAGCATTATTTCTGAACCTCTTCAGCTGCTTCATATGGATCTGTTTGGTCCAACTAAAGTGAGAAGCATTGATCATAAATATTTTTGTCTGGTGATCACTGATGGTTATAGCAAATTTTGTTGGGTATTCTTTCTAAGGACCAAAGATGAAACATCTGAAGTATTGAAAGACTTCATTACCCTTATTGAAAATCAGTTGAACAAAAAGGTGAAAGGAATTAGGTGTGATAATGGGACAGAGTTCAAGAATGCACTACTTATAGAACTCTGTAGGTCAAAAGGAATCAAGAGGGACTATAGCACTCCAAGAACCCCTCAACAAAATGGGGTGGCAGAAAGAAAAAATAGGACCCTAATAGAGGCTGCAAGATCAATGCTAGCAGACTCTAAACTTCCAACCATGTTTTGGACTGAAGCTGTTGGTATAGCTTGTTATGTACTAAATAGAGTGTCCATTACTAGACCACACCTTAAAACACCATATGAACTTCTTTTTGGGAAAGTTCCTGTAATTCATTACCTTAAACCGTTTGGCTGCCAAGTGACAATTTTGAATACAAGTGATCCATTGGGCAAATTTGATGAGAAAGCTGATGATGGTTATATTGTGGGGTATTCTGCTCATAGTAAGGCATACAGGGTTTACAATGTATCTGCTAAAAAGATTGAGGAGACATTGAATCTGAGGTATCTAGAAGACAAGCCTAATGTTCAAGGACAGGGTCATGTTTGGTCATTTGACCTTGATTACTTGACTGATTACTTGGGTTATTCTAGACATCTGGCTAATCAAAATGCAGATTCTCAAGCATCTCCAACTACTAGTGCAGAAACTTTGGATGCTCATTCTGACAGTGGGTCTGATGATGATGATGAACAACCCATTGTAGTGCCTTCCTTCTCCCCTAACAATTTTGTAGGTGACACTTCTAAAGATTATACTGATGTGGGTGAAGATGAATTCTATTATGCTGAGGATCTGGCCAGACTGAAAAAACAAGAGTATGCAGCCAATTTAGAAGCTGAGAGGAATGTTGAAAATAGTACAAGTGAAGCAATCAGTGGAAAATTCAATTCTACTGAAAGTGGTTCTGTTTCTCCTCACCTCTCCAATTCGGCTGAAAGACATGTTGACTCTACTCCTATTTCTACTAGAGTGTCAACAGACCTTGGAGAACCTTATACAAGGTTTCCAAAACCTTCAGATCTTGGTCATCATCAACCTAAAGCAGGAATCTTCAACACACCTTCCTATGATACTGACTTTGAACCTACTGTGACTAATCTTGATTCCTCCATTGATGTCAACACCACTACTACTACAAGGATCAACAATGTTCATCCACAGTCTAATATTATTGGTGATCCTAATGCACCTGTTAGAACAAGAGGTACTGTGGCGCGTTCTAAATTTGGTCAGGTGGCTTTTATCTCTTATGTCTCAGATCAGCAGAGAGACAATCACACAGACTATGAGCATTGTTTGTTTGCTTGTTTTCTCTCACAAGTGGAACCAACCAGTGTTACTCAGGCTCTTGAAGACTCAAGTTGGCTTGAAGCAATGCAGGATGAGATGCAACAATTTCAAAATCAACAGGTTTGGATATTGGTACCACTACCTGATGGTAAGTATGCTATTGGGACTAAATGGATTCTGAAGAATAAGAGAGATGCTCGAGGTGTTGTCATTAAAAACAAAGCCAGATTAGTTGCATAAGGGTATAGACAAGAGGAGGGGATCGATTATGATGAAGTGTTTGCACCAGTGGCAAGAGTTGAGGCAATACGGATTTTCCTAGCTTATGCATCCTATATGGGTTTTATGGTCTATCAAATGGATGTTAAAGGAGCCTTCTTGTATGGTGAAATTGAAGAGGAGGTGTATGTCACTCAACCTAAAGGATTTGAAGATCCAGATCATCCTAATCATGTTTATAAGGTGGTCAAAGCTCTCTATGGACTACATCAGGCACCTAGAGCCTGGTATGCTAGGCTCTCTACATTTCTCCTGAAGCATGGTTACAGAAGAGGTGCAATTGATAAGACTCTTTTCCTAAAGAAGAATTCCACTGACATTATTCTTGTGCAAGTGTATGTGGATGACATTATTTTTGGATCCACAAAGGAAGCTTGGTGCAGGGAGTTTGAGGAGCTTATGAAGGGAGAGTTTCAGATGAGTGCCATGGGAGAGATAACTTTCTTTTTGGGTCTTCAAGTTCAGCAGAAACCTGATGGTATCTTTATCAGTAAGGACAAATATGTGAGGGACATCTTGAAAAAGTTTGGTATGGAGGGTGTAAGGACTGCTACTACACCTTATGAAGCTCCAAAAACGAAGACCAACAATGAAGCTGATCCACCTGTGAATGTTCATCTGTACAGGTCCATGATTGGCTCTTTGATGTATTTAACAGCTTCAAGGCCTGATATTACTTTTGCTGTGAGTGTTTGTTCACGACATCAAGTTACTCCACTGACTTCCCATCTCAATGCTGTTAAGAAGATCTTTAAGTACCTCAAAGGCCAACCTCTTCTAGGTCTTTGGTACCCAAAAGAGTCTCCTTTTAAGTTGGAAGCATATAGTGATAGTGACTATGCTGGTGCTAATCTGGATAGGAGGTCCACCACTGGAGGTTGCCAATTCCTTGGAAAGAGATTGATTTCTTGGCAATGCAAGAAACAGACTATTGTGGCTACCTCATCTACTGAATCAGAGTACGTTGCTGCTGCAAATTGCTGTGGACAGGTTCTTTGGATTCAAAATCAGTTGTTGGATTATGGGTACAATTTCATGAACACAACAATTTTTATTGATAATCAAAGTACCATATGCATTGTTAAAAATCCAGTTTTTCACAGTCGAACAAAACACATTGAAATTAGGCACCACTTTATAAGAGATGCATATGATAAAAATTTGATAAATGTGGTCAAAATACATACTGATGATAATGTGGCTGATTTGTTAACAAAGGCTTTTGAGGGACCAAGGTTTCAACACCTTGTGGTCCATATTGGAATGCTTAACCCTTAACTGCAAAGTTTAAGGGGAGGCATAGGCCTCAGGGGAGGCATATGCCTCAGGGGAGGATTTGTGTATAACTTTGCATTTTGCTATGTAAACTTGTATATTTGTTTGATTTTGATTTTATCAAACTCTAACCAGCTAATGTAATCTTAGTGTGTTTCTCTTTGTTGGTTTGTGTTTGTGTCTGTGTTTGTTCTGTTTTGCAGAGTGGTTATCCTGTTCAGTTGAGATATGGTCAAGAAAGCTTAAGCTTGTTTCTACTGAATTTAAAGTGCTGAAGAGTGTCATTTGTTTCCTCTGAAGATGATGTACTGAAGTAATACAATTCATTCAAAAGAAGTACTGAAGCAAATTGAGCAAATGGTTCATTCATTCATTCAAGAAACAGTTTACAGCTTACAGAGTACTAATAACATCAAATGCATCTACATGATCTACTAAGTCTAATCTATTACATATCATCCGTTCCAACATCTAACAGGCTGTTGGATATGCATGATCGCTCACATCTTTCACACTAAATGCTGGCTACGCTTTTGTGACATGCATAACCAACACTAACAAGATGCTAAGGATCAAAATGGAGAGGATGGATTGATGCAAACGTTGATGATGACAATGACCACATTTGATGATGGAGAAAAACAATGTGTCCTTTGTGCTTCATCTATTTATTTCAACCAAAATGCAATCCATCTACTCTCCTTAAGTTCTTCCCTTATACGATATGTGATGATGCACCAAAACCTGATGCAGAAAGACCAAGAACCACCTCTCTATCTTCTGGAAGTGGTGGATTTTTGGCTCGTGGCCTTCGTTGAGGCCGAGGTGCTGGGGGTTGGGAGTAAGATGTTCCCTCCTTATAGGAGTCATCAGAATCATTAGCAGAATCACTCGGATTCAATACACTTTCATCTTCTGATGAAGGGAGAAAGGGTGATTTCTTTGGTCGTGGATATGGTTTTGGAAAGTAATGAAGCCATGGATTGGTATCTTCACTAGATGATGATGATGATGATGATGATGAGGATGATGTTGTGAGATCTATGATCTCAGGTTTGGTACTCATGGTTTATTATGGCTAATTTTGGAGTATTGGTGGAATTAGGGTTTGGAAGGATATTTGGGGGTTTTTGATGAAGAGGTATATGTGCATTGGGATTGTTTTATAGACGGTTTCAAGTGGTGATGAGATTTAATGCAAGTGGGTGAAACAGTAAAAAGATATTTACTGAAGCTTCTTGAATAAGTAATCTGTTTCTGCTGATGGTTCTACTTCAGCAGAATGGTTTCTGTTTCTACCGAAGTTATAAGTGAATGCGAGTAAAAGTAGAAGTCCACGTCATCGTTGGTCAACTTTGACCAAAATTGGGAAATTTCTATTTATTCCCTACTGGCATATATTCATCCCATTTTAAGTGATTTGCTTATTACTCTCATTCAAAACACTTCCATTTGTGCAAATCGTAACCCTAATTTTCAAAATCTCTAATGGCGCTTCAATTCAAACATGATCATAATAAGGTCGCTTTTCTGGGAACTGCTCGGGGAGATGAGTTGTATAGGCTGATGATTGCATTCTTACAAAGATCAAAGATTCAGTATGCTTTAACACATTCTCCGGATGCTATATATGAATCCTTGGTTATTCAATGTTGGGCGTCGGCTATGAAAAGAAGTGATACTGAGATAGTTGCAAGGGTTGATGGAAGAGAGTATGTGGTGACAGAGGTACTGATCAGAAGACAACTTCATTTGGATGATGAGAATGGAGTTTATCATTCTGATGCTACGATGGTACTTGAAGGGCTTAGAGCGATTGGATATCAAGGTACGAGGACTGATATGTGGTTAAAAAATCAGCTTTGTCCTATGTGGAGGTTTTTGGTTCATACGTTGCTCCAGTGTGTAAGCAATAAGTCTGGAGGATGGGATCAGTTTTCCACTCAATTGGGATGTGGTATTATTTGTCTATCTAAGGGTTTGACTTATAATTTTTCTAAGTTTGTTTTTGATAATATGTCTGAGAACATAACTAGGAAAAAGGGTAAGTTTTTTATGTACCCTAGGTTCTTACAGATGATATTGAATGTTTCTACCCACACCCAAGCTTTTTATCCCATAGGTGTTTTAACTTCTAAGTTATTTGCTTCGATGAGAACTAAATTTGAAGGGACACATTTTCTTTTATTAGCTGCCATGTTGCCTCAGGAGAATGAGACTGCTGATGAGGTTAATGTTGTTAGTTTACCTTCTTTCAATACTACTGATGCTAATCTTTCAGTTGATGTTGATGAGGGCCCTTCTGCTGTTGCTGAGGCATCTATACCTTCACCTAGACCATGTCCTAGTCAAGCACCTACACAAGTTTCTATTGATGAAGTTCAGGTTGATATTGATAGATTGCCTACACCGAGTCCTATTAGGCATCCATTTGGTGAAGGATGTTCTAATGTTGATCAGGTTAATGTTACTCCTGAACGGTCAAATGAAGTTCCAATTCCAACTGAGCAATCAGCTGATGCAGATGAGGATCCTATTACACTTACCTCGTTATATGCTCTGATGAACAAGTATGCAGGTGAGGTATCTGATCTTAAGAAAGAACTTGCAGAGACCAAGTCTATTCTTGGTAATAAGATTGTGGAATTGGAAACTAAAGTTGAGAACTTGGAGGAAATACTGAGTCAGAGGAATAAAAAGAGAGTTCTGGTTTCTTCTGAAGAGGAGGACGAAGAGAATCTTCATGCATCTCTTGGAATCTTGGCTGATGTAGCTCTTACATCTGATGTTTCTTCTCCTCTTGCTGAATCTTCAGGGAACAAGGTGCCTATTATATTTACTAGAAAACGAAGAAGACAATATTTGAATAAGGTATCTGCTGACACTTCAAAGGAGCCAAACATGGTTGATGTATCTGCTGATGTTCTAATTGAGGAGGTTGCTTCTGATCATGGTCAAACCTCTTCTTTACAAGAACAACCAAATGTTTCACCTTCAGCAGATGATGATGAAGTTTTTATAGCTAGAAGAATGTATAAGTTGAATTCTTCTTTTGAAGTTTTCTCTACACCTATTGAGGAATTGTCTCAACCTATTTCTTCTGATGTTGATTTGATTGTTCCTTCTGAAGCTCAAATTGGTTCTACTGAGATATCTTCTGACAAAGGACAGGAAGATGTGATTGATGATATGATTAATTCAGGTATGGTGACTGAAGAAGAAAATCAAGCTCAGGCTCGGATGTTTGCTGATTATGAGAATATGCAGAAGAGTCGTGTTGTTGCTAAATTTCTTCAACATCAGTATGTTTCTAATTTATCTCTTGAAAGGAAATTAGAGCTTGATGCATTACTTCCTAAGATCACTGATGATCAATGGGATGCTTATACTACTCAAGGTGCATCTGATCCAAATCTTGCCAAACTTATATTAGGAGCATCTTTTGATAATGAGAATTTTGCGGATCAAATGGTGGCTCTTGGTAATCTAAGGAAGCAAGAGGCGGCTGCAAAGAGGCAAGCTCTTATTGCTCAAAGATATCAAGCTAAAAGAGACAAACCCATGACTGTTGTTCAGAAGAGAAATCATATGAGAAGAGTTGTGAAGAATTCTGCTATTTATAATTCTGGTATGTTAATGAAGCAAATCAGTGCTTTATCTGATGATGCTTTGATTAGACAGTATAATATGGTTATGAAGTTTTCTTCCTCTGGTCCTACTTCTTCTTCTCAATTGGAAAGAATTGATTCAATGTCTGATGTTCCTAAAGCTAAGAGACAGAAAACAGTTGAAATAGTGGATAATTTTGATGAAGTATTGCCACTAGTACTCGCTCCAGTTGTTACTTCTGAAACAACTTCTGAAGCTATGACTTCTTCTGATAAGGTTGTTTCTGCTGAGTCTTCTTTGGTTTCTTCTGAAGCGTTGTCTAGTGTGGAGTTGAGTGATTCTCTGAGTCAGGCAAATGATCTACATCTTGATACTGATAACATTGGTGGTAGGAGGCAGAAGAGCTTGGTTAAAAGGAGTTCTGTCAGACTGGCTAGGAAACATTCTTCAAAGACTCCTTATTTGGATCTCAAGGCTGATGAATCTACATTTATTGAAGTTGGACCTGTTGAAGTTTTTCCTGAAGGAACTCATGTGGTATTGGTTAATTGGAAAGCTGGGAAGCTTAACACTATTTATCGACTGGATGATACTGCTATTGAGTTCAATTTCTTGAAGGACATTCTTCATTTGGTGACTAGACATGATTTGAAGATGTTGTATGCACATGTCACTCAGTATTATAATTTTCATCCAGCAACGGGTTCTGGTTTATATTTGTTGGGTGATCTTCAGGTTATGTTTGATTCTCATTCTCCAAATGGTAAAGGGTATTCTATTTGGAAGAATTCTCATAAGTGGGAGATTGAAAGTTGGAGATTTTATCCTTTGCCTTGTGTTCATGTGGTTCAGACCACATGTGGAATGATTTTGTGTATGCTATCGGATAAGCTCTATCCTTTATCGGTTACTTTTATGGAACGGTTGCTGAAACAGAAGTTGGAAGTGCCTCCTAATCCAGTTGGCAATGATGAGCTTCATGCTTCTCAATGTGTTGGTTTGATTAAAAATCAGCTTCTGTCACATAAAGGTTCATCTTGATTGTACTATTTTGTAATATTTGTTTTCTTTATTTAAAAAAAAAAAAAAAAAAAAAAAAATTGGTTTATCTAACTTTTTTTGCAGGTTTGTTGTATACTTTTGTTGGTTTTTGACTCACCAGATATACCTTGTGTATGTCAAAGAGTTAGCTAGTCCAAAGGGTACAGCTTTGGTAAAGACACATCAAATCTGTTGATAGCTGTAATGATTTGCTAAAAATCATAGGGTATGCAACCACCCATGCTTAATTGCTGAGTGTTGTATGGTCATCAATTCACCATGGTTTATTCCTTTTTGGAATCCAAGAATTGACTAGCCCACATGTATATGGCTTGTGGTAAAGGCAATGGCATTCCATATTTGGTTATCAATTCACCAATTCTAAGAATTGACTAGTCCTGAGCAAACGGCTACAGGTAAAGACATTTCAAATCCGTTTATATGGTTGCTGGTTTGCCAATAAATCAGATGGTTATCAGTGTACCATAGTTTACGAACTTAAACATATGGCTACTCCAGTAGTGATGGCTATTGGTAAAGAGACATCAAATCCATTATTTTCAATGATTCACCTCTCACAGGAGTTAACACACCTGGATGTGATGAGAATAGTATGAAACTAATTTGTTTTGATGTATCTATTGTCATTTGTTGCTGCAAAGATCTGGAGATTCGAAGTTTGTCATCATAGAGATGTTCTTATTTGGATTCTTTGCTGATGTTGTTCGTGTACAATCCTCTGGAGCTGTTTTGTTAAAGATCTATCAAGAAACTGGAACTTAACCAAGTCAAATTCCAGTTTAGGGGAGGATTGTTGGGAATTATGTGAAGTTTGGATTATGCTGAAATTACTGCCGAAGTGTTTCTACTGAAGAAGAGTGGATTCTGCCGAAGACATAATCTGCTGAAGTATAATAGTTATTAGTCTGTTTCTGCGGAAGTGTTTATTCCGTGTTTAGTTTATTTAGTGTGGATATACATGAGCTTTATTAGGAAGTGATTGTGTATATCTTATTTAGTTTTATGATTATACGTTTCTTGGGAAACGGTTTAGCGATATTGTTTAGGGTTCCTTGTCTATAAAAGGAACACATTAGAATGAGTTAAGTATCGATTGGAAAACTCAGTTTTAGTTAATATAAAGATCCATAGAGGATCACAGAGTTCTTAGTTATTTGTTACTTGTGTTTATATTCCGCTGATAAATATAAGTAGTAGAGATTGTCTTTTATTGTGCTTGTGATTACATAGGCATATATAACGATCCACGAGCTCAAGATCTATCAAGGTCTGTTTTGTTTCAACAGAATATGTATTTTTTGATTGTTGGTATGCAAATGGTATAGGGTATTAACCCATAAATAGCAAAAACAACGGAACCTTCCAAATTCGGGGACTAATTGTGAAGTTAATAAAAAGAGAAATAGTCAAGTTTCTGTAATAAAAATATGCGGGAATTTTAAGTGCAAAAAATGGCTAACTGACCAAATTCAGGGACCAAGTGTGACATATAAAAATTATTACCCTGCAACTTGACCTTTGCCTTCCTTGATACGCTTATACACAATTAATATGTTGCCAAACACCAAATAAAGCCAACTAATAAGATCTGAAAACATAAACATTCTCATAATAACCGACCCAATTAAGAAAACCCAATCCAAACCAAACCTAAACTACATCCATACTCACGTAGTGAAACACACATCAAGTCAAACCCATTCGTAAAAACACAAAGTAAAACCATGAAAGACAGGAGCATATTCGTGTCAACTTTTAAGGATGTTCAGGAAGAAGAAGAATGTGAGGTCTTGTTCAGAATCCACTGTAATGGGTTTTTTGATTATAGCCCACTCAGGTATGAAGGAGGTTCATTAATTAATCTGTGTGCCTTTACCAGTGATAGGGATATATTTAGTTCAAGCCTTGATAATGTATTATCAGAGATTAATGAACAAAAATGGGCGTTGTTTTTCTGTGATCCTAAAGAATCCATTGAAAATGGTTTGCATTTGATTCATACTGATGATGATGTTCATACTTTGTTTGCACTGGCTTAAACACATGTGTCAGTTGATATCTTTGTTGCACACAAGCCCCAAAAGTTAGCACAATTTTACTTAAAAAAACATAAGTTTTGAAGTTGTGGGTTGGGTAGAGCAAGATGCTAACTTTCGAATGGTTAGTCCAACACCTTTTAGGACTAGACGTAAATGGCAGGGGATAGATAGGAAAAAATGCAGGGGAGTGGAACCAAGACACCAACAGTGAAAGGTGGTGGTGTAATCAAATAGGAAGAAGAATTTGTAGATAAAAAAAAAAAAAAAAAAAAAAAAAAAAAAAAGGGAGAAAATTAAAGGAAAAGAAAAGTTGCTTGAGGAAGAGGATGTTTTACACACAAAAAAAGGGAAAGAAGTTGTTCAATAATTTAAGCGATGTTTTGATGGGAAGGGAAAGGCTAAAATGGTTGAGTTTGCAGGTTTTAATGTTGAAAACTTGGCTGGTTTTGATAGGAAGGGGAAGGCTAAAAGGGTTGGTGGTGGTGCTGCTGATGTTTCTAGCGGTGTTAAGACACCCTTTAGAAGCAGAGAAAGGATTACAAACTGCGTCCTTGCACTTTTCACCCAAAGGCCATCCTCGGTGATGTTTCAATGATGAATACCATGTCATGTGTTTAATTATTTTAAGCTGTAATAGTACAATACCTAATTTATATGTTTATTGTTTGCATACTTGTTTTTACAGACAAGGTAGCAATATCATCATCACTTTAAGGTTCATGTTTTGTGTGTTCATCAGTTTATGGATATCGACGACTAATGTGTAGATCATTTCAAGGTTTAGCAGTTGAACGTTTTGAAGTGGAAACTGCATCATCTTTTATATTTTTGTGAAATGTCAGTAGAACCATGTATCAGACAAATAGTTGGTTATGTATAATATTTGTTTGTTTGTCATATGGGTTAAATTATGTGAGATCATACATTTTTTAGCAGTTGACTTTTATAAAGTCATACTTAACATGTCAGGTGTAATGGTTTAATTAGTTCAAACAATCACCTCTTTCTGTGTTGGTGAAATTGTCTTGGGTTAGAATTAACTAAAGTGTGGTATAAATGTGTATGGACTATAATACCCTCGACTAACTAACATAAATCAGACGTTGACCTCGGCGTTAATAGTCAAGGGACGAGTTTAGCCTATAGAAACTTGTTTTAGACTCCCAACGATGAAAAAAACAAGTTTTGTCCTAGCCTGATGTTAATGTACAAAATTAAGACCAACCGTGTATTTTACTCAAATAAAAATATGCAAAATAAGTCACCTCTATTATTAGTAGGGTTGTACTATTCATACGAGGTCTACCCCCTAAAATGCAAACGGGGTCTAGTATAGAGGGGTACTTTTTTCAGATTTTGTCCCATTTTTTTTTGTTTTTGTCTTTTGCAGTTTTTTTTTTTTTTTTTTTTTTTTGTCTGTTTAAATATTTGGGTGGGGTTATTTTGTCCCAAAAGATTTTTTTTTGTCCAAGTATTGCACAAAGCACACAAGCAGTTTTGGGTGGGGTTATTTTGTCCCAAAAGTATTTTTTTGTCCAAGTGCATAAGCACACAAGCAGTTTTTTGTCCAATGTCCAAGTTTTTTTTTGTCCAAGTGCATTAGCACACAAGTAGATTGCACACAGGCTCAGATTACATCATCGCATAGTTTTTTTTTGTCCAAGTGCATACGCACACAAGCAGATTGCACACAGGCTCAGATTACATCATCGCCTAGTTTTTTTTTTGTCCAAGTGCATAAGCACACAAGCAGATTGCATTATCACACAAGCAGATTGCACAAAGGCTTAGATTATCATCGCCGATTTAGAAAACCATTTGAACAATTGATAAAAAAGTGTTAGGCTCGGATATGAAGGTTGCAAAGTGATAAAAATATCACTTTGTCATCCTTTCGGTTATAAAACCAATCGTCATCGCCTTTTTTGAAATTTTTTTTGTCCAAGTGCAGCAGATTGCACACAAGTGCACAGATCAGATTACACAATACCAGATTGCAACCAAGTTAGATTACCCAAGTGAAACACATGTTTCACAATGTTCACAAGCAAGTACCAAAAGCAGAAGTAAGATTCCCAAACTGCAGGAACTCACAAGTGAAGAATCTCAAAGATTGCACAATACCAGATTGCAACCAAGTTAGATTGCCCAAGTGAAACACATGTTTCTCAATGTTCACAAGCAAGTACCAAAAGCAGAAGTAAGATTCCCAAACTGTAGGAAGTCACAAGTGAAGAATCTCAAAATGGTAGGTAGTGAAACCTCCCATGTTATATTCAACCTCATCACACAAACAGATCCATTAAAGTACCCCCAAGTTACCACAAGCAGATCCATTAAATTAAACCCAGAAATCACACAAACATCATACAAACATCACCAAGTTACAACAAGTGAAGATTCCACAAGTTACAGATAGGGTGGGGTTATTTATACGGTGGCTATAATTTTAGTACCTAGGGTTGGGTTATAACACAAGCCAAGTGAAACACAAGCCGCAAGTGAAAGCCGCAAGTAACAAACCACAAAGAAACAACAAATATCTTAGGCTGCCGATATGTCTCAATCACCAGAGGTAATGAGAATTTTACACATTAATAATAGAGATAACATTAGGCTCAGATTAAGTTTCACATATTATCATATATGGCTGCAACATCAAAGGTTGCAAAATAATTTTTTTTTGCGGTCCATTCGGAAATGCCAAGCCAAAATCATATTATCGTATATGGCTGCAACATCAAAGGTTGCAAAATAATTTTTTTTTTGCAAAATCATCATTGCCTTATCCCAGTTTTTTTTTTTTTTTTTTTTTTTTTTTTTTTTTTTTTTTTTTTTTTAAACAATTTTCAAATCAGCTTATAATAACAAACTGCTTATCAAGCATATAAGCAGTTTGTTATTTTCAGATTCATAAGCAATTTCATCTCCAAACCCTCTAAATAATAGAGAGGGTTAATCTAAAATTATAGCCACAGTATAAATAACCCCACCTGTAAAGTACTATTGGAACGGGGTCTAATCTGAGCCTGTGTGCAATCTGCTTGTGTGCAATAAGCAGTTTGCTAAGAAACCACACAGAGCCTGTGGACTGGGGTAGGCCAGAGCAGGTATTCATACCACTCAATGGTGACAGATCAAGGTGTTAACCTACCCTTTTGCACCCACACAACTCAGGCAGTTTCAATAAGCACATAAGCACATTTTTATCATAAGCACATAAGCAGTTTCCCAAGAAACCACACAGAGCCTGTGGACTGGGGTAGGCCAGAGCATGTATTCATACCACTCAATGGTGGCAGATCAAGGTGTTAACCTACCCGTTTGCACCCACACAACTCAGGCAGTTTCACATAACATCACATAATCACCCACTCACATAAGCAGTTTGTAACTACTTTTGCCATAGGGTTTGTTAAATTAAACCCACAAATCACCCAGAAATGATACAAACATCACAAACTCACCATCAAAGAACCCAAATACCCAAACCCTACAAAAAAAATTTAGGCGTTTTTTATTTTTATAGCAGATCCATTTAATTAAACCCACAACTCACCCAGAAATGATACAAACATTACAAACTCACCATCAAAGAACCTAAATACCCAAACCCTAAAAAAAAATTTAGGCGTTTTTTATTTTTATAGCAGATCCATTTAATTAAACCCACAACTCACCCAGAAATGATACAAACATCACAAACTCACCATCAAAGAACCCAAATACCCAAACCCTAAAAAAAATTTAGGCGTTTTTTATTTTTATAGCAGATCCATTTAATTAAAACCACAACTCACCCATAAATGACACAAACTCACCATCAAAGAACTCAAATACCCAAACCCTAAAAAAAATTAGGCGTTTTTTATTTTTATAGCAGATCCATTTAATTAAACCCACAACTCACCCAGAAATGATACAAACATCACAAACTCACCATCAAAGAACCCTAATACCCAAACCCTAAAAAAAATTAGGCGTTTTTTATTTTTATAGCAGATCCATTTAATTAAACCCACAACTCACCCAGAAATCATACAAACATCACAAACTCACCATCAAAGAACCCAAATACCCAAACCCTAAAAAAAAATTAGGCGTTTTTTATTTTTATAGCAGATCCATTTAATTAAAACCACAACTCACCCATAAATGACACAAACTCACCATCAAAGAACTCAAATACCCAAACCCTAAAAAAAATTAGGCGTTTTTTATTTTTATAGCAGATCCATTTAATTAAACCCACAACTCACCCAGAAATGATACAAACATCACAAACTCACCATCAAAGAACCCTAATACCCAAACCCTAAAAAAAATTAGGCGTTTTTTATTTTTATAGCAGATCCATTAAATTAAACCCACAACTCACCCAGAAATCATACAAACATCACAAACTCACCATCAAAGAACCCAAATACCCAAACCCTAAAAAAAAATTTAGGCGTTTTTTATTTTTATAGCAGATCCATTTAATTAAACCCACAACTCACCCAGAAATCATACAAACATCACAAACTCACCATCAAAGAACCCAAATACCCAAACCCTAAAAAAAAATTTAGGCGTTTTTTATTTTTATAGCAGATCCATTTATTTAAACCCACAACTCACCCAGAAATCATACAAACATCACAAACTCACCATCAAAGAACCCAAATACCCAAACCCTAAAAAAATTTAGGCGTTTTTTATTTTTATAGCAGATCCATTTAATTAAACCCACAACTCACCCAGAAATCATACAAACATCACAAACTCACCATCAAAGAACCAAAATTATAGAGAGAAACATACCATGGGTCTAAATTATAGAGAGAAAAAGAGATGAGATAGAGAGAGAGAGTGAGAGAGAAACGTATGTGTGTGTGTGGTGTGAGACAGTGATACGTGAAGTGAGAGAAACGCGTATAAAACGCGTTTTCTCTTATTTTTTTATTTTTTATTTTTAAAAGGTAAAGTATTTTGTAAAAAAAGGTATAACTTTTGTAAAAAAAAAGGTATCATTTGTAAAAAAAAAAAAAAAAAAAAAAAAAAAAAAAAAAAAAAAAAGTATTTTGTATATTTAAGTTGTAAATGAAACATAATGTAAGTTGTAAAAGAAAAGTAAAAAAAAGTTGTAAAATGTAAGTGTAAAGTATTTGTTGAAAAAAAAAACTTTTGTATTTTCAGGCTTTCGGTTTTCACGAGGAAGTATCAGAGGATTGCCCATTTATCAGACAAGAGGTAAATATAGCCTCGGGGCTTTCCGTTATAAAAGTATTAAAAAAGTATTAGTTAAAAAAAAGTGTGTTATAAAATTTGTTATGTATTTTCAGGCTTTCCGTTCTCACGAGGAAGTAACTGAGTGGGTGCAAAATATAGCCTCGGGGCTCGGTTTTGTCATTGTTAAAAAGAGAACCAAATCAGAAATTGGTCAGATGTACGAAATTAATTATATGTGTACAAAGAGCGGGATTTATGAATATCACGGTAGTGGAAAACGGAAAACCAAAACAAAAAAAAGCAATTGTCCATTCAGATTAGTTGCGAAATATAGACCAACACGATATAATTGGATTTTGAGGGTGAAGTGTGATAGCCATAATCATGAGTTGCTAGAGTCGTTGCATGGTGTGCCATATGCAATGCGATTAAAAGATGATGAGTTGAGTTTGGTTAGAGAATTGTCAGAGTATAGCGTACGACCACGTAATATACTTTCGACAATAAAGGGACGGAATCCGGATAACTTGTCTAGCGTTAGAACTATATATAACGCACTTGATAAGTTCCAGAGAGCCAGAGTAGGTGATAGAACTCAAATTCAAGTCATTTACTCGCATCTGACGGATTCAGGGTATGCATATTACCCGAGGGTGAATGAGCATAATGAGCTTGAGGAGCTATTTTTTGTTCACCCCACTTCGAATGCTCTATGGCATACGTTCCCTGAAATCATGCTGATGGAATCCACGTACAATACCACCATGTTTAAATTGCCATTGTTGGAAATTGTTGGAGTAACTCCAACGAATAAAACATTTTCAATGGCGTACAGCTTTATACACGGTGAAAAGGGGCATAATTTTCAGTGGGTATTGCAACGCGTGAAAGAGGTGATAGACGAAAGATACTACCCACGTGTTATTGTCACCGACAGAGATTTAGCGTTGGTTGGGGCATGTAGAGCAGAATTTCCTACCGCTCACAAATTACTCTGTCGATGGCATATAGAGAAAAATTTGCTCAAGTTTATGAGAAACAGATGCAGTGGGATAGATGAGTATGACTCCATTAAAAGGAGATGGGATCGGTTGGTTAAAGCTCCGACACGCCGCTTGTTCGAGCAACATTATGAGCGCCTACAACAACGCTTGGTCAACCATGCGAGTACTAAATTGTTAATTCTATTTTTTTTTTATTATTATTCAATTAATAAGCACCCGAATGACCTTTGATTAATTCACTGTTTTTTTTTCAGCTATCGCTGAGTATCTGGATAACTGGCTGCGAGATTACAGACACATGTTTGTCTCGTACATCACCGATGAATATCGCTCCTTCCGCCAGACAACAACGTGTAGAGTTGAGGCTCACCACGCGTTGTTGAAATTAAATTTGGGCGGCACACAGTCCAATTTAGACAGGTTCTTGAGTGCAATCGATAAGATTGTATTTGCGCAAGAAAATGCGATAAAAGAGAGTTTTAATAGAAGCATCGGCGAGAAAATAAATGATTGTAATATACTACTATTTCAAGAATTGTGGTATAAAGTTTCTCACCATGCTTTCAAACTCATGCACAAAGAACTCCACCTGTCTATCACCGTAGAAGATTGTAGCCATAAGTTGCGTACAATTTACGGGCTGCCATGCTTTCACGAGATGCAATACTATGTATATAATGGTAAGTAAATTTATAACTATCAAGTTGTTTTCCCTATTAATATCAGTGATTTATTTACGGGCGGCATTGTAATATACTACTTTTAATGATTTCAGGACGCCCCATTCCACTGGAAGAACTTAATATTTTTTGGAGAACCCTACATGTTCCGTGGCCTAATATCAATAGGCCACCGCCTGAAGATGGCTCTTCCAGTAATGATGATGACGATGATGATGATGATGATGATCATCATCATCATGATGATACTTCGTTTAGAGATGACATTCGGCAATTCAAGAATGTTTTTACCAAAGCATCGTTGTTTGTCAAGAAGAATATGATAACGAAGTTGAGATCGATATACCAACCTGCATCTGATGACACACGGGAACCTGTTATTCAGAAAAATACCCGTGGACGTCCGAGCGCAAAGGACAAAATGGGCAAGGCTACACAAGTCCCGGACTTGAATGAAGACCCGGACTTGAATGAAGTTCCAACTGTAGATCACCGAAGAAGCACCGCTACAAGATCTACACAAGTCCCGAACTTCAACAAAGAACCTGCCCGACATAGTTCTTTCACGGGTCCTAGTGATCACCGAAGAAGCACCGCTATAAGACACAGGTTGTACGATGGAGATGCAGAATGCGAAATGCTTATGAGTATGCTTCCAGTCCTTTGGCATCCATACATAATCAGTATATATAATGTGGTGGGTGACGGAAATTGTGGGTTTCGATGCGTTGCCCATGGTGTTTGGGAACAACAACATTTGTGGCGCAAGGTTAGGCAGATGTTATTGCAACAGATGGACCTACATTGGCAGGTTTACATGGGTTTGTGGGGGCAAGTTGGTTTTAACGAACTTCGCCGTACAATAGACTGGTTCGGACATGGAAATGCACCGAGTGATCGCTACATGGAAATGCCAAACACGGGGTTGGTTATTGCAGAACTGATTAGACGACCCGTTGCATTTATATCTTGGCGGGGTTGGAATATGTGTTTTCCGCTTCTCAGTGGTCCAAACTTCTCACAAAGAACTGACCCCCTTGTGATAGCCCGTGTGGGGGACGAAGTAGGTCATTACATTGTTCTGACGCTAGACGAACATTCTCCACTTCCGCATCTCCACCCACAGTGGAGGAGGCACAGATCCGAAGCTGCATCCCAGTGGGAATCATTATATAGGCATCGACTACGCTAGATTACTGATTTATGTTGTAAATAATTGATTAATGATTTATGTTGTAAACATAGTGATTGATTACTGATTTATGTTGTAAATGATTGATTACTGTTTATATTTAAATTAATAATAACATTGTAAATGATACGTGTTTTATGTTGTAAATGATTGATTACTGATTTATGCAAATTCTTTTGTCAGGTGGGCCAAGGAAATACTTTTTGGTGTTGATGTAATAGAGGATTTATTATAGAACGGAAATCCACGAAATCCTTTCGGGGCCGACCGTATTATGCATGTCCTCTTTCAGTGGTAAATAATCATACGTTTGCTTAGGGGGTTTATGTAAATAATTTGTTTGTTAAAAATACATTTCTTATTATTTTCTTAACATGTAACAGCCAGGTACAGATGACTATGGGTGTCGATACTTCAATTGGAAAGATGAATTTGAAAGACGGTACTTTAGTCGAGTCTCATTTTCAACGCAGTGCTCAAACTGTGTTGCTAAAGATAATGAGATCAAGCTGTTGAAGACAAGAATAAAGACGCTGGAGATGGAGTTAGAATTGGCAAGGAATCCTGAGGATCACGCTTGTCAGTCGGGTGCAAGGCTCCATGATCTTTTAAACGAGATGAATAATCTTCATATGTCGTAGATGTTGTTGTATTTAAATAATATGTTAACGTTGACGTTTAATTTAATAATAACAGTTGTTGTTGCAGTTATTTAATGTGGTAATATTTAACGTGCTATTATACAAACTAAATAATTATACATGTACAATACATTACATGTACAATACATTATTATACACACACTTATTATACACACACTTATTTCTATTTATTAAAAAAAAAAAAAAAAAAAACAAAAAAAAAAAAAACAAAACAAAACAAAAAGGGGACAAGGGGACAAAAAGTACCCCTAAAATTATAGAGGGGGTTTAACTAAAATTATAGCCAGCGTAAGAATAACCCCGCCCTATTAGTAAGGGACACACTATTCCTACGGGGTCTACCCGTAGGATTGAATACGGGGTCTATCGGATAGGGTACTGTAGCAACAGTGCTTTTGCAGTTTTTGTCTTATTTTTTTTATTTTTTTTTTTTTGGTCATATTGCTGGTTTGGGTGGTTTATTTTGTCCCAAAAATGTATTTTTTGTCCAAGGATTACAAAGCAGTTTTGTCCTAAGTTTTTTTTTGTCCAAGTGCATTAGCACACAAAGCAGATGCACAAAGCAGTTTTGTCCAAGTGCATTAGCACACAAGCAGATTGAATTAAGGGTCAGATTAGAGTTCATCATCGCCAAGTTTTTTTTTGTCCAAGTGCATAAGCACACAAGCAGATTGGACACAGGCTCAGATTACATCATTGCCTAGTTTTTTTTTGTCCAAGTGCATAAGCACACAAGCAGATTGCACACAGGCTCGGATATGAAGGTTGCAAAGTGATTAAAATATCACTTTGCCGTGCCATTCATTTATAAAACCAATCGTCATAGCCTTTTTTGAAAAAAAAATTGTGCAAGTGCAGCAGATTTAGAAAAGTGTTAGGCTCGGATATGAAGGTTGCAAAGTGATAAAAAAAATCACTTTGCCGTCCGTTCGGTTATAAAACCAATCGTCATCGCCTTTTTTTGAAAAAAAATTTGTCCAACTGCAGCAGGTTGCACACAAGTGCACAGATCAGATTGCACAATACCAGATTGCAACCAAGTTAACAAGCAAGTACCAAAAGCAAAAGCAAGATTCCCAAACTGCAGGAAGTTACAAGTGAAACCTCCCATCTGTAGGATTGGTAGGTAGTCACAAGAAAGTCACAAGTGAATAGTCACAAGTGAAGAATCTCAATATATTCAGCCTCAAACATCACCAAGTTACAACATCACAAACTCACCATCATACAAACATCATCAAGTTATTTATACGTGGCTATAATTTTAGTGAAACACAAGCTGCAAGTGAAAGCCGCAACTAACAAACCACAAAGAAACCTCAAATATCTCAGGCTGCACTCACCATCATACAAACATCATCAAGTTATTTATACGGTGGCTATAATTTTAGTGAAACACAAGCTGCAAGTGAAAGCCGCAACTAACAAACCACAAAGAAACCTCAAATATCTCAGGCTGCCGATATGTCTCAATCACCAGAGGTAACAATTTTACACATTAATAATAGAGATAACATTAGGCTCAGATTAAGTATCACATATTATCATATATGGCTGCAACATCAAAGGTTGCAAAATGAAAATAAAAAAAAATTTGCCGTCCATTCGGAAATGCCAAGCCAAAATCATATTTATCATATATGGCTGCAACATCAAAGGTTGCAAAATAATTTTTTTTTTTTGCAAAATCATCATTGCCTTATCTCAGTTTTTTTTTTTTTTAAAACAATTTTCAAATCAGCTTACAGTAACAAACTGCTATATAAAATTGTAGCCACAGTATGAATAAAAACATAGCCACAGTATAAATAACCCCACCTGTAACGTAGTATTGGAACGGGGTCTAATCTGAGCCTGTGTGCAATCTGCTTGTGTGCAATAAGCAGTTTGCCAAGAAACCACACAGAGCCTGTGGACTGGGGTAGGCCAGAGCAGGTATTCATACCACTCAATGGTGGCAGATCAAGGTGTTAACCTACCCTTTTGCACCCACAAAACTCAGGCAGTTTCAATAAGCACATAAGCACATGAGTACTATTTGTGTCATACCTATGTCATAGCCACATAAGCACATAAGCAGTTTCCCAAAGAAACCACACAGAGCTTGTGGACTGGGGTAGGCCAGAGCAGGTATTCATACCACTCAATGGTGGCAGATCAAGGTGTTAACCTACCCGTTTGCACCCACACAACTCATGCAGTTTCACATAACATCACATAATCAGCCTCTCACATAAGCAGTTTGTAACTGCTTTTACCATAGGGTTTATTACAGATCCATTAAATTAAACCCACAACTTACCCAGAAATGATACAAACATCACAAACTCACCATCAAAGAACCCAGATATCCAAACCCTAAACAAAAAAAAATTAGGCGTTATTTATTTTTATTACAAATCCATTAAATTAAACCCACAACTTACCCAGAAATGATACGAACATCACAAACTCACCATCAAAGTACCCAGATTTACCAAACCCTAAAAAAAAATAGGCGTTTTTTATTTTATTTTTTTACAAATCCATGAAATTAAACCCACAATCTACCCATAAATGATACGAACATCACAAACTCACCATCAAAGTACCCAGATTTACCAAACCCTAAAAAAAAAATAGGCGTTTTTTTTTTTTTTTTTTTTTTTTTTACAAATCCATGAAATTAAACCCACAATCTACCCATAAATGATACGAACATCACAAACTCACCATCAAAGTACCCAGATTTACCAAACCCTAAAAAAAAATAGGCGTTTTTTATTTTTTTTACAAATCCATGAAATTAAACCCACAATCTACCCATAAATGATACGAACATCACAAACTCACCATCAAAGTACCCAGATTTACCAAACCCTAAAAAAAAAATAGGCGTTTTTTATTTTTTTTACAAATCCATGAAATTAAACCCACAATCTACCCATAAATGATACGAACATCACAAACTCACCATCAAAGTACCCAGATTTACCAAACCCTAAAAAAAATAGGCGTTTTTTATTTTTTTTACAAATCCATGAAATTAAACCCACAATCTACCCATAAATGATACGAACATCACAAACTCACCATCAAAGTACCCAGATTTACCAAACCCTAAAAAAAAATAGGCGTTTTTTATTTTTTTTACAAATCCATGAAATTAAACCCACAATCTACCCATAAATGATACGAACATCACAAACTCACCATCAAAGTACCCAGATTTACCCAAACATCACAAACTCAACATCACAAACTCACCATCAAAGAACCACAGTAGCAATATCACCACAACATAACCAAAAACACCACGATCTTATATGTTTTTAGATCTAAATCTAAAAACTTTTAGAGAGATAGAGATAGTGAGAGAGAGAAACAGAGTTGAATGAATGAGATAGTGAGAGAGAGAGAGGACAAGATATCAACTCAGACAGAGAAAACGCGTACCACACTCAACGAACGCGTACACGGTTTAATAACCACACACTTATACTCTTTATAAAAGTAGTATTATTAAAAGTATTAATAAAAGTATTAATAAAACTTTGTATTAGTTTTAAAAGTTTGTATTAAATTTAAAAGTATTAATAAAATTGTGTATTAGTTTTAAAAGTATTAATAAAACTTTGTTAAAAAAATTATTTATAAAAAAATTATTTATAAAATTGTGTATTAGTTTTAAATGTTGTGTTTTTTATTTTTCAGGCTTTCCGTTTTCACGAGGAAGTATCAGAGGATTGCCCATTTATCAGACAAGTGGTAAATATAGCCTCGGGGCTTTTCGTTATAAAAGTATTAAAAAAAGTATTAGTTAAAAAAAAAGTGTGTTATAAAATTTGTTATGTATTTCCAGGCTTTCCGTTCTCACGAGGAAATAACTGAGTGGGTGCAAAATATAGCCTCGGGGCTCGGTTTTGTCATTGTTAAAAAGGGAACCAAATCAGAAAATGGTCAGATGATGGAAATTAATTATATGTGTACAAAGAGCGGGATTTATGAATATCACGGTAGTGGGAAACGGAAAACCAAAACAAAAAAAAGCAATTGTCCATTCAGATTAGTTGCGAAATATAGACCAACACAATATAATTGGATTTTGAGGGTGAAGTGTGATAGCCATAATCATGAGTTGCTAGAGTCGTTGCATGGTATGCCATATGCAATGCGATTAAAAGATGATGAGTTGAGTTTGGTCAAAGAATTGTCAGAGTATAGCGTACCACCACGTAATATACTTTCGACAATAAAGGGACGTAATCCGGATAACGTGTCTAGCGTTAGAACTATTTATAACGCACTTGATAAGTTCCGGAGAGCCAGAGTAGGTGATAGAACTCAAATTCAAGTCCTTTACTCGCATCTGACGGATTCAGGTTATGCATATTACCCGAGGGTGAATGACCATAATGAGCTTGAGGAGCTATTTTTTGTTCACCCCACTTCGAATGCTCTATGGCGTACGTTGCCTGAAATCATGTTGATGGACTCCACGTACAATACCACACAGTTTAAATTGCCATTGTTGGAAATTGTTGGAGTAACTCCAACGAATAAAACATTTTCAATGGCGTACAGCTTTATACACGGTGAAAAGGGGCATAATTTTGAATGGGTATTGCAACGCATAAAAGAGGTGATAGACGAATGATACTACCCACGTGTTATTGTCACCGACAGAGATTTAGCGTTGGTTGGGGCATGTAGAGCAGAATTCCCTACCGCTCGCAAATTACTCTGTCGATGGCATATAGAGCAAAATTTGATGAGGTTTATGAGAAACAGATGCGGTGGGTTAGATGAGTATGACTCCATTAAAAAGAGATGGGATCGGTTGGTTAAAGCTCCGACACGCCCCTTGTTCGAGCAACAGTATGAGCGCCTACGACAACGCTTGGTCAACCATGCGCGTAATAAATTGTTAATTATATATTTTTTTATTATTCAATTAATAAGCACCCGAATGACCTTTGATTAATTCATTGTTTTTTTTTCAGCGATCGCTGAGTATCTGGATAACTGGCTGCGAGATTACAGACACATGTTTGTCTCGTACATCACCGATGAATATCGCTCCTTCGGCCAGACAACAACGTGTAGAGTTGAGGCTCACCACGCGTTGTTGAAATTATATTTGGGCGGCACACAGTCCAATTTAGACAGGTTGTTGAGTGCAATCGATAAGATTATATTTGCGCAAGAAAATTCGATAAAAGAGAGTTTAAATAGAAGCATCGGCGAGAAAATAAATGATTGTAATTTTCTACTATTTCAAGAATTGTGGTATAAAGTTTCTCACCATGCTTTCCAACTCATGCACAAAGAACTCCATCGGTCTATCACCGTAGAAGATTGTAGCCATAAGTTGCGTACAATTTACGGACTGCCATGCTTT